>UXGD01000941.1:0-42704 GCA_900474315.1 Torymus auratus
ACGCGAAGCGTCGATACTAAGTCAATCCGCGCGATTTACCTGAACAAAGAAGAGGCGCGCGCTGTGCTGTCGGAAGATCTAATACCAAGGACAACTTGTATGTTATATGTTATAATAATAATTATGCATAGTGGAGGCGCTTTTACATATGTCGGGTTCTCGAGGACGGCTGTTGCGGAGAGAAAAAAGTATTATACAGTGGGTACGGTGGCGGTTTTGGAAATCCGGTTTTACCTTTATCCCGTGTATATATGAGTGTTAGGTCAAAGTACAGTTTTTTACAATCTTACCGCTTTTTTTGTTATTTTTTGTTTGAGGATTCGAAGCGAGGTTGGATGGGCAGCGATTAATAAGATGTTTTTGTATAACGATTAAGAAGATTACTTTGTACAAGTCGACGTTCCGTGCATATGAAAAAGTAATGTAACATTTTCTCGTGATAAACATTGGCCGTTAAAAACCTTTGCATAAAAGTTTAATAACAACGTTACGAGAATTTACAGCTTATGGAAACTATTTTTCTCTAAAAAACCAGGGCAATTGCTGTCCCATCGGCAAGAAAATCCTTGATGCAAAACTTCATCTCCCTTCCTACACACTAAGAAACAACCAAGCAACTTTTTCCCATCTCATATATACTTCCAATACAATTTCCAACTAAATTTTAACATTCCACTTGTCCCCCCAATCCTCCCTAAACGCTATTATGTAACGAACTACTCCCATTCTTCTACTATCTTAACAGCCTTATCACTGCTCATCAGTAGAAAAAAAAATCCGGTCAGCAACACTAGCTCGCTCGCTCTCTCGCTCGGTCTCTACACGTGGGTCGTGCGCGATCAGCTGGGCGTCGCGCAGTGTTGCCAGCTCGCACGACTGACCCGCGCCGGCAGATCAATATGCCGAGCGAGCTGGCAACGCTGTTACTATTATATACCGCGCGAGCGCTGCGGCTGCAGACGAGCGGACGCAGAGAGAAAGAGAGAATATCTTGTGTGTGGTATAAAAGTATAAGTATCAGTACTTATGAGACGGTCGCGAAAGGACCGCGTATGTACATTTGTTGCTGCGAGGAATATTTGATTTCTAAACAGACGTATATTGACATATAGGTACATTAAATTTATCGTATAAGGTTGGAAATAAAAATGAACGTGATTTTTACATCACGAGATTCGTTAAACGTATATAACGAATCTATTCCGTCCGCGTGCCGAAGGATTGGATTTATCGGAAGGACGAAGGGGCGGAGAGGAGAAAAAGGGTCACGGATGAGGTTTTTGTTTTAGGTGATTGGGGAGGGCCATTTTGCTGAGAGAGTATAAACGTAGGGTTTACGTCGGGCGGATACGACGTGGATGAATTGTCTTTCGATTGATTAAATCTAAATATATAGGTATAGATACCCGCATGAAGATATCGGATCTGGATTAAGAAGAATTTCGGCTGATAGTGAGAGAGAGAGAAAGCCAGGGGGATCTCATTACGAAATTTCTTTAACCCTGCCAGTGCAGATGTTTTTAATAATTCCTATTATGAAGGAAAGAGCCTAACGAAGAGTTGAATAATTAATGGCGCTCCCCGCATAAAGATTAACGAGCCACGCGCCGTTCCTCATGTTTTTTCTCATCACCTCCATTAATTATTTCGCTACACACCTCTGTATGCATATGTATATCTCTCTTTCTCTCTCGTTAGCATAGCATGTGGCATGTATCCCTCGTGGAAATGAATACAGCGCGTCGTTAAACAATGATTATAATCCCCTGAAATTATACGTTCGCATTGTTATAACTCTTTATACACCCCACATTTGCCCCGTCATTCGATGGACCATCACATGAAAATTCAATCGCGAAATCCTACAGGACTAATCCATTATCGATAAGACCTACATACATATATGTAACCTTGCTACCACGAGAGAAGAAAAAAGAAAGGAGAATCCTCCGCGAGTATTTGCTCTCGCTGCGATAGCTAATCGCCTTGGCGACGACAGCTCGCACACCTGGGGTACAATCGTGTTATCTAATTTCCCGCGGCTCTCTCTGCAAATAGTATATGTAGCTATATGTAAGCGCGCGGGCAGGCCAGTGTCGCGCGAGCGAAGTTCACGGCTAATCGACGTCGACGCTCGCGCTTTTTCCGTTTCCTCTGTGTACACATACTGCTGCGGGCGCGTGTGTTTTACGTCCGTTTCGATCGGTACTTCTTCCTCCTTCCACGCGTGTATATAAGGCGTCCTTCCGGTATTATCGTCGCTATATCTTATCGAGAGACGAGCCTCGCATTTTTGTTACTCTCGTGGAGGGAGTTTTCGCGGGGAGAAGAATAAAAAGCGATGAATATATTGCGGAACGCGTGAATATAGATGGGTTAGGTAATGCGTACAAAAGGCTTGTTGTGTCATCGATGAGGGAGTTACCGTGTAAGTAGATTTACGAAGACGAGGTGTAGGATGAATGTTTAAAAACTTTGTTGACTTTTGTTGACAGAGTGGAGCGTTTAGTGTCGCGTTTGCGAGTTCTATGGTTGAGTGATTAGAAGAACTAGTATTTTTTTTTTTTTTTTTTTTTGCTGTATTTTTGTTAATTTTTTGAGAACCTTGACAGGTAATAATAGAGCAGCCGCGACAATCATTTTTTACCCGATCAATCATCATCCGACCGCGAAAGAATAATAACAGGTTATGAATATACTTCTCGCGAGATACGATAAGCAGTGTAATAATACTCGAGCTTCGGAAACAGCGCGCGGAATTTTTCACGCGAACCTTAACGCTCACGTCGCGTGGCAAAGGGATTCAACAGGTTATTAAGCGCAAAATGCAAATTTTATTTCCTTCCGTGCAGCCGTAAGACGGTGCACGAACTTCCCAACAGTTTTTTTTCCTTATAGAAGTAAAGCAAATTTCTCCTCTCTAATGACTAACCGAACCGCCCGTCAAATTTCCCCCGACAAAAATGACCCGAAATATATAACGACCTTATAATAAGCGATATATATACATATACTCACTCGCGTCCGACATCATTACATTACGATGATGTTTGCACAACCTCGAAATCAAACGAAAGCTTCGTGAAATTACACTATACATCTGGCACGAGCTTATTGCATTCTCAGGGAAAACTCCATTACTCGCGCGCTCACGTTGAGCTGATACGTATACACGCTGATATAAACGCTTTTAACGTAATTATAAAATAGTAGTGTAGCGTGTGTGTGTTTATATACTCGTGCTTTTTCCCTGTATATACGACGAACCTCGTTACATTTTCAAAAAGGGAAAGAGGGAGGGCTTCGTGTTATATATAATAGTATATCGATATACAAGCGCTTTTCAATCAAGCCACTTTTTTTTAACGGCCTATATAGGCGTGGGCGCAGGTGTATAGAGGGCAATAAAGGGGTGTGTAGGATTCTCAAGGGCAATTTGTTGATTTGTTTTCGTTTTATATAGTGGGCGCGGTGCACGAGCCGCGGGTGTCGTCGGCGATTATTTGATTATCGAAGTGCTGCACGCGCACTTATAGCCTTGGCATAGTTTTCCCAACGATTTTCTCGGTGGAAAGTGACGCGCTAGGTCCTTTTTATTCGTACAGAAGATAATCTCACGTATATATACTCATAAAAAAAGAAAAATTGAGGCGTATTATACCGCTGATAAACGTATGAATCGCGAAGACGCTTTTTAAATGCGCGTTTAGAGAGATACGAGTTATGCTAAAAAATGCAAAATTCGACATTTGCAGAGAACCCGCATTGTCGGGTAACGTGTACATAATCACTTGAGATGTTCTCTAGGTATTGCTCACGGGATAAAGAAAGACATGACTTTTTATTCTCTTCTGTACAAGCAACACTACACAGCACAAATAAACGTTAACAAACTGACTCGTTCGCGTTTCAACGGATAGCCCGCGGTGGTAAAGCAACATAGCTGCAAATGTTTTGCATTCCTCGCACTCGAGAAAGTTTCGTTATTATTTCATTTACGAGCTCAAAAAGCAAAAGCGTCCATTAAAACCGCGCGTGGCGATTAGCTCGCACGCGCAAAGAAACTTCTTTGTGTATAAACGCGCGTCGCGTTTTTCTTTTTCAAAAACGTTTATCCAGCGGGGCGTTTTTATTAAACAAGATAAAAAGTAAACGTTGCCCATGTCACGACGACGCTAGGGAATTTTGCAGGAATGCGCTAGTGCCCGATATATTTGCTCTAGTCTCTCGCATATGCCGCATTGAAAATAAAGGTCTCTCGGATTGCTGCCAACTCTCTGAACAATTCCTTTTTCTGCTTCTCTCGCCGCCGAAAAAAAAAAAACGAAATACGGTACCCGGAAAGTTTCGTTATTAAAGGAACGGAACGCGGAACGATAAATCTTATCGCGGAGTGTTCGGTACAAAAACCGCGCGACTAAGCTACGATTAGCCGACTATGATTAATTTGAATTATATAGTCGTATACGCGATGTGTACTCAATTCAAGAAAACTGCTTTAACATTCGCGCGAAATAACAGCATCACATTGATCGCGAAGACATATGTTTTCACAAATATAGCCTGCGAAATTGCTCGTGACGAGACGATAAACATGTTATTTCCGAGTCTGAAGATTCGAGATACACACACATGTACATGCATATACCTGTTTTCGGATCGAACCTTCTTCGTAATTAACTTGCGCAAGACACTTTCAGAGAGACGTATATTAGGAGAGAAAAATAATTCTCCAAACAAATCAATCAAGTCGGGGCTTAGTATTTTGAAAGACGCAAAGCCTCGCCGCTATTCTCGCTCGAAAACTTCTCTCGCTCGGTATAAATATTTAGAGAGCAAACGAAAACACGTGTCTGATCGGCAAAATCGGCCTTACTTCTCGCCCGAATCTAAACATTTGCGAGGTTAATCGCAAATTAACGCGAAAAATTGATTCATTTCCGTTATGGCTATACCGGATGTGCCCTTCGAGTGACATATATATATTCCTTTTTGCGTACGCGCGCGCGTCTGCTCGGAAGAAATAAATGAAAGAAAATGAAGGAGACAGGAGACGTCGCTGTATAGGCTATGTTTAGCGCGCGTCTTTCCACGAACCGGATGGATCTGGTATAGGGCGACAGCAATTTAAATTTGCGCTCGTCCGGTGTGTCGGTCATTTTTTGTTTCTTTTTTGCACCATCCGCGGTTTGATGGGCCGGCAAATCGACATTATTGTAATTATTTCGTTGGTACGAGGCAATTATGTATGTACATAGGGGAAAATGTCTCGTTGGTAGCACATGGCACTGAAAAATTAACGTGTCGTTCGTTATTCGTGCAAAAAGGACTTTTTTTTAATGTAAATGTAAGGGTTAAATATTAATTGTGCACGGTTGCAATTTGAAGTACGAGTTTATTTTAGAAGGACGAACCGGTACACGTTTGAATGTTTACATTGCGCTTCAATTAACATGACAAAACAAGCTTTGTTTACGGTCATACACGTGTAGCAAAGTTTGTTTATAATTTAGCCAAATTTACGTTTCTCGCACACTATAATGTAGTATATATACATTCACCACTCTAGCTTTATATATACAAACAAACTGTCCCAGTCGATAAGTTATTCGCGTTAAATATGAATGAGTAACGCGTGAATAAATCACAACGCAATATACGTTGTACTCCTAAACCTACCCATCTCAGACACCAAGTCGCCTAATCCAATTTTACCAACCAGTAATAAATAAAAAAAAAAACATCCCCTACGTCACATTCTTTTCCTCCTTCCCCGTCATTTTTGCCTATAAATATACAAGTCTAATCGCGTAACAGCCCACACGTTTACTATAAAAATAATTGATATAAAGATAATGTCGTCCTCTAGACAGACAGTCAGCGAGGACGAGTGCACTATATAAGTGCAGCGGCGTCAACGTCGTTTACGCGCGAAAATCGACGGTTTATTTATATACCGCACGCATCGAGGACGACAGACGATGCAGACGACGGCGACGGTGCAGCGTGAGCTTATGCGACGCGTATAGAGATATGCAGGCGGTTAAAGATTGCCGTTTGAGATTTGGACTGGTTTTGGATGCGTTAGAGTGGTTGAGTTCAGTAAACATGTGATGTTCTGATGAATAGTATAATAATAATAAACAGCTGTTAAATCGACACACACACACTTTCTATGTTCAATATCATAGCGTCGGTTGAAAATTGTTGTTTCTTAATGGCGCTACGATTACTTCTGGTAAAACTGCTCGACGACCGGTTCGTTTACGACCACTGAGTGACGATTAGGTGGGTAATTTTCTTGAGCATTCAGTTGTTATATTTTACAAGAAAGGTCACTTTCAAAAACAAAGAATGGTTATTTTTAACATATATATATATATATTTTTTAATTTAAAAAGTCTAGATAAAAGCGTCGATATTGTGGGAATCATTCGTGAAACATCGGAACTTTGTGGCATATTTAAAGTTAATATGACGTTTTACAATTTCAAAGCTTTGTGCTTGAAATAAGATGCAAATATGAATATTTTAACTAGCGTTAACAAGAATTCAAAGTCAATTTCAAAGAACACGGCTTCTCATTACGAGTATTGGAATGTTTCTAAGTAGCTGCAAGTCAACATCAACATTTGCATTTAACAATATCCAATCGATTTAGTAAATTTGAACACTCCCACTTAAAAAGTGCCACATACTTGACAATTTTCCAACATTCTCTAGCTACAACCCGGTAGGGAACTTTTCCGTGCTGTCAGCTTCGAAATAGAATCGATCGAAACATTCTTCGGAACTTCGTTCGGCTTTATAACTGGAAGTTATAAACTCGATTGTGTATGCTTCGACGGTCAGTATTGAGGGATAAAAGATTGCCAAGTGTTTGAAGAGAAAAAGTTAGCCGCGAGTACTTTGCGCGCAATCGTCGCGTGGAGGAAGATGATTTAGTTTGTCTTGTTTTCAAGTGACTTGCGGGAAATTGGGTCGAATTTTCCAGTTTGTCTGGTATTTTGAAAACTTTGGCCTTCAGTTTTGTTCGGAATTTCGTTACCCTGACTGGAAAATCAACGGTGCTACCAACGCTCTTCGTTGTGTCTATTTATTAGGTTAAAACTTTTTATAAGAAATTCAAAATGGCGGTCAAATGGAGCTCCAAAATTCATTAGCCAATTATATTTTTTTATAATGCTCAGAAGTTAAGATTTCATTTTTAATTGGATACTAATCGCCAACTCCCTTTTCCAATAGAGGGAAACCCCCATCGAACAGTTTTTATTGTGATTCACCTTCCAAGTCATCTTTTTTGTATGGAATGTAACCATACATTTTTATTGATAAATATGGAGTTGATAATAGTTACCCTAATAGACTACTTACGTAACGCCGAAGATTTAAGTTATAAAAGTTACTCGGCACTCACCTGCAACAGAAAAAGAAGCAAAACTTAAAAACACATCAACGGAACGACATAATTTCGAAAAATTTTTGAAATGAAAAGCTGCTATCGCCCATCAATCATACAATAAACTAGAAATTGAATAGGGAGAGAGAGGGGGAGAGTGTGTATGCGTGTGTGACTCTGACGTCAAAACTAAAGCAATTTTTTCCCCAACATATATAGAACACACAACTCTCATCCCTGCGTTACAGAACTTGTTTACTCGATATCACACGCATATCGATTTTCGCAATCACGCCGTATTTATTATTACACTCCCCTATCGCAGCGCGCGATTAAAACCCTCTCTCTCTCTCTCTCTTCAGAAAAAAATTGAAAATACAGGCGCAATTCACCCTTTATTTCACTCTTTAGCAAAAAAAAAGGGAAGAAAAAAATTTCATCCTCCAACCTCGACGTGAGGATGCGATAACTCACCATCAGGCTATATACAATTAATGCAATGTTCGTATCTCTCGTTCACGCGTGTTAGAGAGAAAGAGGGATATAAGGAATCGTGGGCTTGTCCCTGACCGGGGAAATCCCTGGAGAGGGGAGAGGTAGAAGCGGTAATTTGACGGCGCACGTATATGTGAGATCACGGTTTTTTTCTTCTGGGTCGTGCTATCGTTTTGTTGGAACTGTGTGCTGATTGAATGCTAAAGTTGGTGTATAATATGTGAATGTTTTAGATATTGACAGTCAGACCAAACATGTATTTATTATAGAGTAGACGATAACACAACTTCGCGCTACGGCTGCCGAAATTGAAACAAACGCGTTATCGGTTCGATAAATCTACCTAACAAACTATCAGCGCAAACTTCGGAACGCTGATGGTCCCAGGAAATTAAAAAAGTTTTCGCAAACTACACCAACCCCCCTTATTAAAACACTCACCACACGTCGCCCATCCCACCGACCAAAGTCCCAAAACGCGACTAATCGTGAATTACACTCAACTTCCCAAACTTCCACCCATGTACACGACCCAACGGATTCAGCATCACATAATACGCGAAAATTAACAACCCCTCTGACCTCTGTCCTTGAGGTCACGCGTGGACTCTCCCCCTCGCGCAGGGCCAAAAACAAGGACATTACTCTGGTCAGTCGAGGACACAGGAATTCCTTTGTTGTATTCTTTGCCGATGACTCGGCATAGAGATAGGGCATTAGCATGATCGATGAAGTGTCCATCCCCTTGTATCAAGCGTTATGTACAACAAACTACCGCTGAATCACGTTCTCTGAGGTTTGCCACGTGCCTTGGAGATGATCGGCTCGTATAGAAGTTGCTGGACGCGTATATAATAACGTAAGAATATAAAGGACTTCTAAAAGTGTTCGACGGCCTCGTGCGGGAGAGAAATATCACGCGGCTTGTGTGAATGATATTCACGTGGACGACGAATAAAATCGCCCGACGGAGAGTCTTCTGCGGTTTATTTAAAGCAGGACTGATAGCACGAGAAATGTGTGCATAATGTTTTTCGCGTGTAATTATTTCCAACGTATAGTGTATACGTCAATTTGTAAACTGATAACTGTGTGATGGGCTTTTGCGCGTCGGGAAGGTCGATTGTAAATGTTCGTCTCAATACACCTGGCGAACAGGGGGGTTTAGCCAATCATGGGCGCATAAACTGGTTTATAATGTATAGTTCCCAGTGACGATCGATATACCTGATTCAGCTCATTACTGGACGTCAAAGTAACACAGTTAATTAGAAAAAGAAATATAGTTTATTGGCAATTAATTGCGAAACTTTAAGCGTAAACACATGTGTTATTACGTCTCTGCTTAATCGGGTGCATGTTTGAAATTTAAAATACTGAAATGTGGTGTAGTTATCGCAGCTGGTTATCACATAATGTATTCCTAAGAATAAGTCATATAACATTGCATATATTACAGAGAGCATAAACTTAAAAATTAAAATTCGATAATAAAATCAGAATATCACAGTATTGAAGGTCAGAGCAAGTTAAAGGTAAATTTGAACTGAGATAAATCGAAATTCCAGATTTACACTACATTGTAACACATTCATGCTATCGTTCATTCATACAATAATTTATAGACACTCCGTTAAAAGCTGGTATAAGGGACGGTACAGGCGATAAATAATACTTAAGGTGGTTTCAGCGATCTAGTCGGCCTAAAGCCATTGTTTACAAAGATTCGTTTACACATTCCGATCTAAACACTGATATTACAGAAAAAAGGTTCTGAACGTAACAGAAAAAAAAATTTTTGTTTTTAAATGTCTAATGTTGCAAAGGTAGATTTTGTTCACTAAAAAGAAATTCAATAAAAAATTCTAATCTTTTTTGTTTTTCATTCAATTTTAATTTTGAAGGTCTCATTTTATTCCTTGTTCAATTTCGGGTGGAGGTACCAGTATAAAATTGGAAAATTGCCAAGACTTGCAAAGTTATATACAATCGATTGTGGATTTGTTACTCAATTTTATAAACAATTGTATATAACTTTGCAGGTTTTGAAAATTTTCCAATTTTTTTATTGGTACCTCCAGCCGAAATTGAACAAGGAATAAAATCAGACCTTCCAAATTAAAATTGAATGAAAAACAAAAAAGGTTAGAGTTTTTATTGAATTTCTTCTTAGTAAACAAAATCTACTTTTGTAACATTGGACATTTTCTAAAAAAAATTTGTTCCGTTATGTTAAGAAGCCTTATAGTATTTTATTATGTGGATTAGTCCAATTTATTCAGATGTTCCCACACTGCTAACTTGAATCTTCTATAGATGGGTTAGGTTTCTAATTCAAGATGGGAGTGTGTTCCACATTAGTTCAGTATCAATTGTTCTACACGAACCTACTTTTTAGACGTACCCCACAACCTCCGTGATAAAAAAACACATCGAGGACTGGAGAATATAGTTCTATCGCAAAAGTGCCCAAAACGCGCGCTTGGCACCGACATCCATTCGAGTACACGCGTACCTACTCGTAAAATATCTATACAGAAAAAAGGATTCCGCGTTCTCGCGTTATAAAGTCAAGGTGGAAAGAGAGCGGCCTACTTATATATGATTCTCGGAGAACGAGATAACGGCTGCGTGCAGGTGTAATCGTTGGCGGATGAGGTGAAGCGTTAGACCGCAAGGTTAGATGATTTCTGTAGAAATGAGTAAGCGAAAATGCGGTTGTCGATGGGAGTACGAACATTTACTGATTCTACGACAGAAGAACCATCATAAGTTAGTATAATTTTAAACGCCAATAGAAAGTTTTTGAAAAATCAGATCTTACTAACGAACGGTTAAAAGTACAAGAAACAGTTCTATCGAACATAAGTGTATATAGAATGCACGACGAAAGCATACGGTATAGCCAACTTTATCCGATGGCCATGGCTTCTACGCCTAGTCTGCAAATAGTTTCTCAAACGATTGACTTTCCAGCCGAACTCACCAAAACTCTCGCCATCATCTCACCTCATCGAAGCGGAAACTCACCGACATACCACCGCACATACACATACACCCAGAAGTGCACTAACCCTATGGGCATCACACACACCTTTCTCTCTCATTCTCTCCTCCCTCCGTTATCTAATTCCCCGGCGAGTTTCCCACACTCGAGAGCGCCAGACCTAGACACGTATATACCCGAAGCATCAATTTCGCCAGGAACTTTCTCCCCCGTGCTATTGCTGCTGTGTGAAAAAGGTCGAGACGACGACGACGGCGGCGCTTTTATTCGATTTAGCGAGGACGCAGACAGGCTCTAGTCGAGCTGTGTGTGTAAGGTGTAAATGAAGACACGTGGAAATTGGATTCCGTTCGATTATCGGGAATTTTTAGAATCGTGTGTTTGGTAGGGGAGGGGATTTGGAGGATGTTGGTACGAGGAATTACTGCCCTTTTTCGACGTACAAAAGGGAGAGAGAGTGCCGTTCCTTTTCATTTTCCGAGCGGAAATGAGAAGTTATTTTCAATTCGACGTTGAGAGGAAAATGAAGAGAAATGAGGTTTGGAAAATTTTACGATTTTGGATTGAATTTCGAATTGAGATTAAAATGGATTTAAAATTATGAATCATGCGATATAAATCGTGAACTGAGATAATGCAAAGAGACCATTTGACTTGATTTATTGAAATACAGAGAAATGATAAATTTTTTTTTATAAATATTATGTTTATTTTCCGAGTTGGAATGCAGAATTATATTCAATTGAAATGAAGTTTGGAACATTTTAGATTTCGTTTTGAATAAAACCTTGATGTGTGCGTCTCAAATTTTGTAAATAAAGAAATAAGAAAATATGTAGAAGAGAGACCATAATTCAGTTGATTTATTAAAAAAAGAAGAGATTATAAATATATATTTTATAAAGATTAATTTTTGTCGCGTAATTTTTTATAACGTCAGGCATACTTTGTTTATTTTAGTAGAAAACAAAAGGACAGTGACGAATTAGCCCATTAAAATAATTAGCAAAATTATTCATTTTAACAGTGCGATCAATCCGAATTACGCAACAGTTTTTCATCTGTCTCGAAATTTATAACACGCGGTCATGGTTACTCTCACCGGATACACACGCCTTCCTGCGATAAATTTGATCAATTTATTATCATCGAAAATTCACAATATAACCCAAAGTCACGTGTAATTTAACATTAATAGCAATGAATAAAATAAAATCATCCTCCTAGTATAACACAGTATCTTTCCATTTCCAGAATACCCTTCAAACGAAACAAAAACACATTAAACGCGCGCTCGTTCACTGGGTTTCCCTAAACGCTCATAAACTCGTCGCTATACATCAAAGCGCCACTCAGCACACTATACAAAAGCACAAAAGCAACTGCGTTCGTCACCCCTCCCCCTACTTCCTCGCGGAAAAGCCCAAACAAACTGGTACCAACAGAAAAAAAGGCAAGAGAGAAAAAAAATTCAGACCTTAAATACCTTCTACACACGGAAAGGAGAATTAGAAAGTTATCTCTTGTCTCGTCTTTTTGACAATACATGCTGCTCTTTCTTTCAGTTCAAAGCATCAGCGACGGCGATGGCGAGAAACGTCGAGTGTATATGTCCGACACATTGCGTGGTCGAAAAGCGTAGGAGTATCGGTACGTGCGATACGTGGCAGGTGTCGACGCTTACGAATAGGGGTGACCAATCAGAAGTACAAGATCGCGTTAAAATAACGCATAGCAAAACATAAGATTCATTGAAAGAGTCGGTATAAATAACGTGAGGAAGAGAAATGAATTCGGCATTATAGCGGAAAAATGCGCGAGGAAGTTCGAAATAACGTGTAATTGCCGGGAACATATCGCGTGGGCGTGCGTATATAGAACACCGACGCGCAGATCCGCGCATAAATCACTTTCGAGATACTGCTGCTGTCGACAGCGTTATACTCGAGCTTTTGCCGCTCTGGGAGTGCGATTCATATTTTCCGGGCTACATATCGACGAAGAGACAATTTTTCAAAGTGCTTTTTATGATTAATTTTTATTTTTCACAGCTCGACTATCGAATTTTATATATATTGCGCGTCAATTTTCATACATATTTTTTTCTTGGAAGTTATATGCATAAAAATTTATATATATGCATACGATTGAAATGGTGTATGCATGCGCGTTCCTCATACATTTAAAAAGAATTATTTTTTCAATATTAAAATTAACGTTCACAACTGCGCTCCGAAATTTCAAACCTATACATTTTAACGACTGTTAACGTAACCCTATAGCAGACTGTAAAACAATACTATAAACAACCGTATCTCTGGCTTCCCCGAACACAGCTGCTTGCAAAAATCTCATCGTTACTTTAAACAAGAGAGTGTCACGTCCTCTCGAGCTTACACACGTGTAGCATACTCTTAATTAGCGATCAACTATCTGACAGACTCAACGAGAGAAAGTCGCGGAAAGCAGCGGAAAAGTAACCGACCTCAGGTCGATTGTGCGTGCAGCGTGTGCTCTAGTTTTCCCGAGCAGACGAGAGAGAGTTCAAACAGCCCCGGGGGGCGAACTCGTGCTCGCGACAGTCCACGCGCTGAAACGCAGCGGGTTATGTTTGATTTCGCAAGCGGAGGCAACTACGCTTTGCGTAGATGTATACGTGCGATTCTACAAAAAGTTTTCCCTAACTTGTTTGTAAAAAAGACGATAAATAAAAATTTGAGGAACTCCTTTGTAATAATTTTTTTCTTGTTCTATACCTAGATCAGAAAAAAAATTGGAACGTAGCAAAATTTCTTATGGAAATTTAATATGGTCACTGATAGCTAACCAATATTAAGCTTCCGAAGTAGTCGGAAAATTTTCCGCAAAAAATAGAAAATTAATAAAAATAGAAGAAAAGAGCTTTAATTCAAGCTATAAGAATCGCTGAAATCGGAAAATCATGTGCAAAGCTTTTACAAATACATGTAATTCTTAGACAATTCTTTGTCATTTTTCGTTATTTTCAAATGCATATAACTTTGCACAGGATTATACGATTTTATTCATCCGATTATCCATCAGTGACTATTTTTATCCAAATTTCTATAGATGTGCGTGTCACAAGACAGTTTTCCTGTATATGACCTACAGAACAAAAAAATAATTTTTTGTAGAGGTTTGTACACAATTTTCTTTTTTATCTTTTTTATAACCGAGTTAGAGAAACTTGTTTGTAAAGTTGGACATATAGGCGACAGTATAGTGTAGGTTTACTACGATATAACAGGGCAGGCGAATAAAAGTTTAGGGGTGAAAAATTTCTCGTTATGTAATGCCGCAAGTTATGGTCGACCGGGGGGACGAAAATTCCGCGCTGGATATAATAAGAATTACTTCATTCGTGTATTTTTTTCATATACATACACGCGGATTATCCGGCTTCGGAAATCGAGGGCAAAGAGCGTCGATTTTTATTGTGAACATTCGTTTTTACGGTTATTGGAAAAAATTGCGCACGTAACTTGTTTTTTGTCACGAAACGACTATATCTATACCACGCGATGAATGCGACTGCGCAAAAGCGGAAATGGAAAAATATTTCTAAAGGGTGCGACAGGAGAGCGCGGCTGTCGCTGTTGTCCGGTGCGTGAAATTAATTTGCCTCGAGCGCCACGCGCGTACATATTTGCATTAACTAAAATGAAAGAGGACAAAACAAACAAAGCAACTCGCTACGTTCGTATATATAGATACTTATATATTGTATTGATGTCATTGTTTTAAAGTGACCTAGCCCGTATACATTTATTTATATTTTACAGAACATACAGAAGAAACATCAACCTTTCAACAATCATTATAAAATATCAGAACTTAGTAAGAAAAGAAGAGAGAAAAAAAGTATCCGCACTCTCAATCTCAACCTTAGCAGCCAATAAATCAGCCCGAAACTAAGTACCCGTACTCTTGAGTAGTGGCGGCATATATCGCTCTCCTTGACTCCCGGGCTAATATACATCGCCGCCGTGATGCTTGTGGGATCACCGGATCCAATTAGACGGCGATAAGCCAATATACAGGCCCCAATTAAATTCATAAAGCGTCCGCAATGTGCCTCTCCTCGGCACTCGGCTGCTGCGCCTCATGGCGGGAATTATATATATAGCACGTATAACACGCGCGCGGTCTTGATAAGAACCGTCGTGTCCTCTTACAGCGCGGTCGTCGGGTATCTTTTTTCCATCTCGTTTGGGCAGCGAGGACGAAAGGGAGCAAGTTCGTGGAATAGTTTTCCTTTCGCGTATTTAGGCCTGGCGTGAGGAAATTAAAGGAAAATTGTCAAGTTGGTAAAATTAAGTATACGCTTTTATAAGGGACCAACGTTTCGACGGCAGTTTCCATCGTCTTCGAGGCTAATATATAATCGGAACAGCGATAC
The DNA here is from genome assembly GCA_900474315.1 of Torymus auratus. Lineage (NCBI taxonomy): Eukaryota > Metazoa > Arthropoda > Insecta > Hymenoptera > Torymidae > Torymus > Torymus auratus. The sequence goes on from UXGD01000941.1 coordinate 15,322, forward strand.
AATGGATGTTTACGTTTAGCTCTGTTTTATTATAAGCTTTTTTTTATTGATTCATACAATGTAGCAAAATACCGTCACCAATTTAATATTCACACGAGTGCGCGTAGGAGTCGCCAAGAAAGTAGTTATTTTGGAGAGAATTGTAAATATTATGAGGTGTTTGCAATTTGTAATTGATAATTTACGAATTGGGCGTATGTCTGTAATTTTGACTGTTAATTCGTAAGAACGACGATAATACTGTTTTTTTTTAAATTTTTTAATAGTTGGTTATTGAGTGTTGAAGTTTTTTGGATTAATTCATTTGTTAAAAAATTTGGAACCATCGTTATTTAGCTTACTGCACAAATGTATATGCGCGTTTAAAACTGCTTGTATATTTTGTAGAAAACATAAAACTCTTTTTTTATCGTTCAAAAAGATAAGTATAACTGGTTAAAAAGCCATTACTTATGGCCTCTCTTTGTCTGCCTGTCCCAGTTTTTATGTATTAAGGTAATTCCCGTACTGTCTCGATAAAACGAAAGGATAAAAACGTTATTTTATATATGAATTCCACTGAAAGTTATTTATAAGAGTATTAGATACTACTATATATGCAAGATTATAGAAGTACATTATTTCACAAGCCCACAAAAAAGCCAATAAAAATATTGTTATATTTAAAACAGAGAAAAAGTATACAAAACGAGTAAACACTCTCCAGCTGTAAAAATATTTTATTTAACATGTATAAAGTCAGCCAGGTCAAGCGAGCACTACCGTGTATATTTACTCCATTTTTCGAAAATGCCTGCTTTTTTGTATACCAGACACATACACAACTGCTGCACTTTCATCCTCTAGTTTATTGAAAGATAAAAGCTATGCTGGGCTTAACAACTCCGGGAAATAAATTTTCACTTTTCCTCAAAGTACAAAAATTCTCCACGCTCAATTTCCCCAACTGTATACTGCACACACAGATTCACATTCATCCCAAAATCATTCCAATTCCAGTGCAACACCGAACACGAAATCCACCTCCATCCCCGAAATGCCATACCCCTTCGCGGCCACCCACGCGTGCACATCTCTCCGGGAATTTTCGCGAAATTTCCAGTGCTCCGTCCTCGGGCTGCGCGCGCACATGTGCCCCAGCAGCAGCAGCAGCAGCAGCAGCACGCGGCCAGAGAGAGAGAGGAGGTTATCCCCGTATTATATATACAGTATGTCTGCGTGCAGCTGTCCGCGCGCCGTTGCCTTGCGACGTTGCCGCGAGAGAGTATATGTGTGTGAGAGTGAGAGAGACAGAATCGATGAATGGAGGACCGCTACTGCTGCTGCGAGTGTAAGTGGCGAAGGGACGGCGGCAGCAGGTACCTACGCGGTGAGAAAGAGAGTTTGGAAGACCAAGACGTGCGGATGTATATTTGCGTGCGGCTGGGAACGTAGATTTATTCGCGTGTAGGATTTTTCGAACGCATATATCCTTTAAAGTTTCTGTTATAAGTGTATACAGCGGGAAGGGAGGGAGAAAGGATTATGCAAATGCGGAATGTCTCAAAACACGTGGGAGTACGCAAACGCTTGTATATACACGCCTCCTTTCACGTCCGATTTTAGCGAGCTTCGGTCGCGAGAGAACCCAGCCGGTTGGTTTAATTTTACATTAAATATAGGTTACACAGCGGCGACGACTTTTCTTTTTGTCATCGTCGTCGTCGTTTTCATCTATTGTGCCAGAGAGTAAGCGCGACTCTCGAAACGACGGCGGTGCAATAAATTTTAATGGATTTAATGAACTCGACGATTAAAGTTTGCCTCGTGCTCTCGTGTATATATACGGTTATAGCCGACTCTGCGACTAAGTACGCGGGTTGTATAACAAAGTCTTTACTTTTGTCTTCGCGGAATCCGACGTTACAATGGTAAAATCGAATAAACTTCATGCGCATAATCGCGTTAATGTTTCGTGGTCAGCTAAAGAACAACCGGTTATATTCAATCGATTAATTATAAACCTAATCGGTGCATGGCTGATTTTCCAATTGATACGTCTGTCCCGAACCGAGATTTGATATTACAGTCTGCGGCTAGAGCGAAAGAAAAGCCTGGAAAATGACTTGGACTTTTTGGCTGTGTGTGTGTGTGACGTCTTCTTTCCTATGCAATAATTACCGGCTGCGCGTACATTTATGCGACTAATTACGCGAAGGTGTATCAGACCGCCTCGTTCTTATCAGCAAAGTTTTTCAGCGCCGTTCTTTGCTCCGAATTAATTGCACGTACAAGCGCTCGTTGTAAGGAATAATTCTTACGTAAAAGTCTGTGTATGTACAGTTGTGCAATTCGGGGAATATTATAACACGCGAAAACCGCGAGTGTTTTACAACACAGCTGGCCCGAGCGAATCGATTGTACCGAGGCAATTATTATTACAAAACGCGTGTAGCGTAGCCTCGTCTTCGTCGTCGTGCATAACTGTTTTTGCGAGCTTTTTATTCGTTTTTAGCGAAACGGAGTAAGAAACATTATTTTCGAGCCTCGGATCAGACACGGCGATTAGCCGGACTGTTTTTCGAGTTCAGTTAAAGAAAAACAAAAAACAGCTGTTATTATTACTATGCCTGCATAATACAATAATATTAAATAGAAAGAAAAACCGCTGAATTTTTATTTCTACACATTTCGTTCACTCCCACACAATAACAAAACAAACACACATCAGGCGCTACCAAATCTACACAACTAAACTTTGCTCTTCTCTCGCTCTCTTACGCGCTCGCTTCTATTAAACCCCGAAATTCGGCCAACATCGTCTATACCTCGGTACATAACACACACAGTAGTACTCGCAGTCGTATAGCCTCGGCGCGCAGGCGCGAGGATATAGGTATAGAGTGGGGATCGAGCGAGCAGCGAGCGAGAAAACTGTCGGGGGGCCATCGCCAGCGCGCATACATACACACACAGCTCGAGAGCTGGCTGCTCAGCGGGCTGCTCGCTCGCTCTCTCTCCTCAGTCTCAGCACCGTCCGCGCGCCAGTCGGACGCCGCCGTCACGGTCGCCTTTCTCTCTCTCTCTCTCACCCACCTACACACACGAGTGAGCGAGCGAGCGTCATACACATTCTCTCACTCACTCGCACTCGCACACACATTCATACGTACGTACACCTAGCAACGGAGACGAGACTGAAGATGAGGTACGAGAACGCGACGAGGTATTATCAAGAGAGCAGTAGCGAGGCAGACCAGCTGGATTTAGCAGCAGTAGCAGCAGCGACGACGACTTCGCCGGAGCGGCGCTCTGGCAATGGCGGCGGCGAGTAACAGAGCCAGCCGCGCGCCCCCGACACATTGTGCAGTGCTTAGTAGCAGCAGCAGTACATAGTAGAGCTGTAGTAGGCTGTCGTCTACTATCTAGAGAAAGACCGAGAGAGCGAGAAGAAATATATATAGAATATCTATATATATATACACACATATTTAACCGTCGTGGACGTACCGTGTGGTGGTGGTGTCTGCGCGGACGCCGGCGGCCCACCTCTCGCCAATGTTCACCGGGCAACGCTCGCGTACTCTCGACCCCGAATTAGGTACGTGAGATAATAAAGAGAAAGAGATATATAGATACGTGTATATGTGTGTGTGTGCGCGGATGGCGATGGGTTATAGACGCGGCCAGCGCGCGCGAGAACGTTCCATTTTCTCTCTGGCGCTCTTGCTGGAGTGACAGAGTGAGAAAGAGAACGTATAATGGAGCGAAATCCCGACACAGCGACGGGCTTTTTTCGGAGGATACCCTTGTGCGCGTACGCCTGTGTGTGTGTGTCTATAGATGAAAGTGAAAGGTCACGAATCGCGATCGCGATTTTTTTTTTATCTCGGTATCTTTCGTTTCGGAGCACGCGCGAGGCACGTTATCAATGTATATCTAGCTGGCTGTATATTTCGGTTGCATGTAGGATAGATGAAGTACTACCGCGTGCCTTGCTGTTTTCTTTGTTCGCGGGATAAAGAGAGAGAGATACCGCGGTCGAAGAAGAGGCTGAGTGGTTTCGCGTCTTACATGAAATGACGGCTGTGGTGGTACATTTAAACTACCCGGATATGTTTAAAAGGGCGCGCGATGAACCACTTTATTTTTAGTGCACACTATGCTAGCTAGCACTCGCGAGCTCCACGATAATTAACAAAATCAATACACCGAAATAGCACTCCCTCACCGCCGCTTTAACTATAGGCACGCTAACTATTTACCGTGACAAGCTAAAAAAGAATGGCCACCACGCGATTTGCCCCCCGAGACAACACTCGTTCATAAAGATCTGGTGAACCGACTCGCGCACATAGTAGCGCCGTAAATTTCTGGCGTCATGAGTGGAGGTCAAAAGCACGCGACCCCCCGAGCTTCGGGTACACGCGCACTCGTTCGGTGATATTCGGGGATATCGCGTGCCTCACGCACGTGTACATGACAATAATTTATGCATATTTATACACGCGCGTGTATGTCTTTCTCTCTCGGTATTCAGGGTGTACAAAAGTTGTCAGAAGGGTTGATTAATGGACGTGCGTATTGTGACTCTCTCGAGGTCGATTGTATAGAAGCACAACTTGGAAGTTACCGATGAGAAATGAAATGATTATATTTTTCGCTATGTTTCTAGCCGGAAACACAGCGCGCGTATATAGCATACATACACACACGCGCGCGCGGGTTCCGAACAATGAACTCAGAAAGCCAGCGGCCGTTCATTCATTCCCATGCATGCGCGCACGACGGTGCAGCGCTCGCTAGCTGGAAGGAACAAACTCGGTTACGTTTATGTAGTCGATAACGCGAACCGTTATTAACATCCGTGTGTCCTCGTTAGCTATTAATATACCCACACATGTATACATCCATACACGCTGAAACATCTTTCTTGCGCTTCAACGACAACCAATCCTAATGCTGTAAAATTTTCTGCACCTTTCCTCGAGCAGGTCTTAGGAATGAGGGTGGCTCAGTGGCCCGCTGCCCTCCGCACGAACTTGGCCATCCTGCTGTTGATCGCGGCGACGACGACGCGCTGCAGCATCGACAGCCAGCCAGAATGTCCACGAGGTTGCGAGTGCATCGGCGCCGGCGAGGAGCTGCGCTGCGCGGACCGTGGCCTCCTCGGTCTGAGCCTCGGTCAACCTGGCTTGAGGCTGGTCAGCTTGCACAACGTCCAGGCCACCGAGATTCCCACAACGGTCTTCGGCCCTGGCACCGCCGAACTGCGACATCTGTCCTGGACGCGCAGCGGCATCGAGCGTCTGGTGCCCTACAACTTCCGGGCGTGCGCAGACTTGGAGAGCCTGAATCTAGGTGACAATCGGCTGACGAAGCTGACCGCCGAGGTGTTCAAGCCGCTGGCGCGGTTGGTTCACTTGAATCTTACTGGAAACTCGCTGGTCAGCCTCTCCAGGAGCGTGTTCCAGGGCCTGGAGAAGCTAGAATCGGTGCGGCTAGCTGACAACCGCATAGCCGTGCTGCCGTTCCAGGTGTTCGAGTCGGCGCGTAGCCTGACGCACCTGGATCTCAGCGGCAATCTCTTGGTCTCGCTTCCGGACCACAGCTTCCGGCCGAATCGCGCCCTACGAGAGCTTCATCTCTCGTCGAATCGCCTCACCAAGATACCTTCGCAGCTGTTCTCCGGGCTGGGCCAGCTGCGCGTCCTCGAGCTCAACGACAACGAAATCGACTTTCTGCCGCGCGGCTTGTTCAACGAGCTGACCAACCTCGAGAAGCTGGATCTCAGCGGCAACTCCATAAGTCGCGACGGCAGGCTCAGCGACAGCACCTTCCACGGTCTGTCGAATCTGCGCTGGCTCAGTCTCAGCCGTACGAGGCTGACCTGGCTGCCCCAGCATCTCTGGAGGCCGACGCCGAGGCTGCGCAGCCTCTATCTCTCGGAAACGCGCATCGAGATCCTGGAGGACGGCTCCCTGGCGAACCTCCGCGAGCTCCGCACCTTCGAGATCGCAGGCACTCCGTTAAGAGAGATCGGCGCACACGTGCTCGAGGACACGCCGCAGCTGCACCGGATCAGCCTGCGGGACAACGACCTGACGTTCATGCCGCCGAGTCTGGCCCACCTCATCCACATCAGCCATCTCGAGCTGCAGGGCAACCCGTGGGCCTGCGACTGCCGCATGTTCTGGTTCGTCCGCTGGGCCGAGGAGCACGTGCACCGCGCCGCCTTCGATTCGGGATTGCGCTGCGGCCACGAGACCGAGGCCGTCGATACCCTGCAGGCGCTAAGATATCTCAACTGCACACCGCCCATCCTGTCGAGGGTCTCGCCGACCGAGCGCTGGCTCATACGCAAGGAGGTCGTGCTCGAGTGCGAGTTCACGGGCAACCCGCTGCCCTCGGTGACCTGGGTCACGCCCAGGCTGAGGATCTTCCACTGGAACCCGGATCCCTCGTTTCCCGACATCTTCGTGCACCATCCGCGGGTGCACGATTGGGAGGTGCCGCAGGACCAGTTCCACGACGACGGGCGCATAAGACTGCTGGAGAACGGCTCGCTGTACATAAGCTCGCTCCATCGCGAGGACGTGGGCGTGTACAAGTGCGTCGCCACCAATCCCATAGCCAATTACACGACCCACGTTACGCTGGAGATGGACCCGATCACGGGATACCACATCAAGGTCTTCAGCATAGCCGTAGGCGCAGCCAGCGCCGCGGGTTTCCTGCTGCTCACGCTATTCGTTCAGTTCCTGCGATATCTCTTCGTCAGGTGAGTTATTCTTTTCTTCATTCTCTGTCTCTCTCACTCTTTCCTCTAGTGCCTTTTACGACTGTTTACCCTTGGGGGGAGATCTTGATCCGGCCGTTTGTTGATCTTGCACGCGCCGTTACGGGCGTTTCGGCAGTATCGATCGCACGTACGCGCGCGCTCCGCCTGTCTTTTGACGCCACGGTCTTTTATTACCTCGTTCGTAAAAGCTTCGGGGTTTGCTTATAAGGCGAAAGTTTATTTAGCGAGTCGCAAGGAATATTAAACGGCTGTAAATCAATTGTTGCAAGCTGTAGAGTCACGACGACTGTATGGTCGTTATGAACTTGCCCGCAAGCCTGATCGATGAAACTTGTAATTCATCGCGTATTATTTATTGCAATGGTATTTTTGTGTTCTCATAAGGATAAGAAGAACAAACAAAAGTATGTGGGAGTTTTTCTTACCCCGATGAGTAAAATACCAATGAAAACTTGTAATCGTTAATTTATTTTGAAATTGAATTATTCTCGTTGGCACTAGTTCCTTTCCTTTCTTTCTCTCAAAGTACCAATTACAATCGCATATATACTAAAACAAAAACACCACGCCTACATTAATCATCGTAGATGCGGCTGTCAAAAGTGGTGTCTGTGCTGTCGGCACGTGGGCGTCACGCCACGCGCCAAGCAGATCTACCAAATGCTCGACAACATCGAGAGTTACAAGAGTCAACAGCTGGAGCGCCTGCGCGAGAATTACACGCAGCAGGTGCACCGCATCAAGGAGAATTGCGCCCAGCAGGTCGAGTGGATCAGGGACAGTTACGAGGGCCAGATGCAGCACATACGTGACATCCGCGACTATGGTACCAACCATCTGACCACTCTGCGCGATCAGTACTGCGATCAGGTATGGGAGCTTAAAATTCCTTGGTGAATGACTTTTATATAATAACTTAACTAACAGTTTCTTTAAGGTAGAAATTTTTTCGCATACTAACATATTGCGTGCTACTCCTGCTACTTAGCATAATCGATAATGGGTTATAATCAGAAGTGTTGCTGCTGCTATAAAATTTTGATAATTGATTGGGAAGTTGTCGTGGAATTCATATAAATTGTGAAAGTACTCGCGACGTTAGTAGGTATCGTGCGTAATAGTCAACTTTCGTTTTTCCACCTCAGGCTGGAAACTAGACAGTACGAGACTATAAAAGGAATCAAAGTCGTTTCCTACTGACAATTACAGCGGGTAGAAAACCTTGACATGACTGGAAATGGTAAATTCACGTTGCATCAGTAGCTTGGCTGCTTCGCAACTCGTTCGGCTCTTATTAACCATCAGTCGGAAAAAATAAAACGAAGCTGATAATAAATTACATCTGCTCGGTTTTATTGTAAATGTCTTTTTTGTCGGACGATATAAGTAACACTTCTGAATGTGAATCGTAGACTAAATTCCTTCATTCTCAAGCAACTTTAATATCCTATAACTTCATCGCACCCTCCTTCATCCCGGGCGTAACACAGTCGTTTCTAATCCACAGGTGAAACGCGTTCGCGACTACTCGACGAGCCAGCTGAACTGGGTACGTGAGAACTACGTCTTCCAGCGCAACAAGATCCGCAAGTTCAGCGCCCATCAGGTCCTCCGTCTGCGCGAGTCCTACAAGTACCAGCAGCAGACGCTGAACAAGGTCCTCGAGAACCTGCCCAATCTCTACCTCGACAACTGTCGAAGCGGGTCGTGCGGTCGCTCCGACTCGGCTGTCTTCGATCCCAAAGACTTGATCGATGGCGAGTTCGGTAGCAACTACGCCTGCAACAATGTCAGCAACGTCGACACCTACTTCAAGGCCAAAATCGATGACATCGTGCAGGCATACACCTCCAGCCTCGAGGACGTCAACAGCGAGTACTACACGCCGACAGAATTATCCTCGTGTAGTCCTCGTGGACCTAGCACCAGTGGCATGATGCATCTCGAGGGTGTGCCCGTTATAAACTATATCGACGACAGACCGCTTCCGCCACCACCACCGCCACTACCGATACTGCTGAATCGCACAGTAGCTCTGGTGCGTCCAGACTGCCTGCCGATGGAACCAGCGTTCCTGCAGAAGATCGAGGAATTCGGCAGCTCATCGACAGTTGGTAGTAGTTGTAACGAGGCCAATGGCGATCTCAATCGTCCTGTCTTCCGTGGCGTTAGCGCTGAGACACTCGCCGGCGATACGCGCGGCACGCCCGAGATACTCGGCCTTCTGGTGCCTAGCACCAGTCTGCCCGAGCTGCCGCGTGAGACTACCCTCTGAGGTCGGAGATGTCGACGTCGGCTTTGTAGTGACAATAGTTGCTGGAGCTTGGAGTTGTTTATCCTTTTCGTCTGCTCTTGTTTCTGAGGACGACCCGATGATGATGGTGATAATGGATTCGAGTCGACAGTGTAATATTGATTCCGAAGTGTCAAAGGAGAAGAAAGCATAAGGAGGGTGATGATATGAAGTACCTGAAACGAAGTGTACAAAGCAGAAACAAGGTGGACGGATTGTACTGTTGTACTGTGAGATATGAAGGAACGTGTGGTGTTAAGTTTTGTAAATGAGTTTCTCGTAGTTCTTTCTCGTTTGTTTTATCGCCTGGTTTTTTTTAAATACGAACAAACGGGGGGATCGTGCACTACTGAAGAACCCCACAATTTTGTGCATCATGTTGGCTGGGAAACCTTTTCTCAAGGAGGACAATTCATTCACCCAGTGGAAGAATTTTACAATGAAGCCTACATTAGGTGTCAATTTTAAATCGATTCCTATCACTGACAACAGCAACAAGAATAAAAAACAACGTACAAGTATTCACACGTACCACGTGGAATATATCTCTGGAAGACAGAACAACACACGACCCATTAACAGAAAGAGAGATAAAGTCGACGCCGAAGATAAGGCGTAAGAAATAGAGGACTTGCGTGTTGTTAACGAAGACTGAAGAATAGTAAAAAATGAAGCCGGCGCGAGCTTACGTAGGGGAAAAGTTTTAGTGTACAGTATGAATACATGAATAAATATATATTATATTAAACACATGCGAACTCTCTCGACCCGGGAGACTCTTTTAAGTTCTGAAGGAGGGAGAGAAAGAAAGAGAAAACGAGGACGAAGAGGCGCATGGAGCGCATGGCAGGCGTAACTTACGTTGTCGTATTACGTAATCACTGATCTGCTGGGTGCGCGATAGTGAGCGCGCAAGAAGTTCGAAGATATACAGAGTTTTGTGGTGTTCTTTTTTTTTAATTGAGTGAGAGAGATAAGGACTCTATACGGCTGTTGCAAATGAACGTTTTACGCGCACGTTTGATTATTATTCATATTATCATTATTCTTATTATCATTGCTATTATTATAATTATTATCGGATTTGGAAGTAGAGAAAGGCGTCTCTGCTTTATCAAGTGAGAGAAAAAAGAGACGAACTACTACCTACTCTTAGCGGACATGTATAAGCATAAAGCTTACTTGGAAAAGTCAATATAGGGGGAATGAGCAAAATTTTTTCGACGGGACTATGTAATTTGTAAGTTGTTTGATTTTTATCGAGTACAAGTAAATGAAAAATAAAATATATTATCGGGGTATAATAACGTCGATCGTTCGATGTGTATATGTTTTTCGATTGGTATATATGGAATTCAACGCAAAATTTCTCAAATATAATCAATCATGTATATATGCTGATGAAAAGCATTGTAACGTGAATGGTAATAACATCTTCTGTCTATTTTCATTGATGCATTACATACATATATATTACCAATCTCTTGATGAAAAATAAAGTTTATGACTAAAATATTGACTTTTGTTTTTATTCATCATAAAAGCATGTCTTTTGATGAAGAACTATATTGTATTGTAATAATAAGTAGCACAATTGTGTTTTTTTAATTGATTTGTTAACATTATAACTTTGGTTAATAAATACGTTAAAAAAATTTGTAAATATTATTATTCTCTACTTTTGAATTCGATAAAGATGTGAATCCGAACGTAACGCTTCCGTTCGACTTCTACTACTTTTGTTCTTTCTTTAATGTTATGCAAGAATTCACTGTGATTTTGAAGATTAAGAGTTCAATCGATCCTTCTGGACACCAAAACCAAGAAAATAATTTTGGGATACAAAGGGACAATTAATAGATAATAAACTAGAATAATAATAATAAAGGCTTCTTGTTGGCTAAATATTAGAAAAAAAATTAGTTGGTGTGTTTAAAGAAAATAAAAAACATTTGAAAATCTTGTGCATTATCATGTGAAGATTATTAAGATAATATTGGGAAAGAATAAGAAGCGGTATAATGTGAGGTTGAAAAAATAAATGTTGGAAACAAACTCAAAGGTATACGTACTATACAAACAATAGGAAACAAAAAGTAATATACGTAGCACATCGAAAATTAAGCAGATAGAATAAACGTGAAAATAAAAAAATAAATAAAAAATATGATCATCTTTTGAAGAAATCGATCACCTGACACAAGACTCGTACTTATGCTTCCCTTGTATTACATATATATTTTTATACGTCGTTTTATCATATAACGAATAGGAAATAGTTCCTTCCTTGGATATGTACATATTATATGTACATGCGCGTTTTTTCGATACTGCCGGAGATCCATTACCAATCGGGCGACTTTTTATGATTTTCTTAAACTAAACATTATATTTAACACGATCCAACATTTCCCTTTGAAGAAAGAAAATCAATAAACTAAGAAGAGCTAAAAAGAAACAATAAGCATTTCTTTTGTCGTTATACGTTCTGCTGCATTGAAAATGAAAAAAAAGTGGAAGACCGAAAAATCAATTAAGGAGGGAACGGTAATCGAACAAAATTGAAACTGAAGAAAAACTGTACGGAAAGAAGTGTTTTAAAAATTACCTTGCGAGTGATGTTATTCTTATATTTTCATGAAATAAAAGAAAATAATTCTAAATCTTATTTGAAAACGATTTTTTCTTCCATTTTGAAATCCCTATTATTTTTTTTACTGGAAAAACTATTCCATGCTTACATACTTATTAAACTTGTGCTTTTACTATACCCAAATAGCACCAAAGAAACGATAACTTTTTTCATAAAAGTTTATGAGATCGGAAAAGACAGTATCTTGCGAAGAAATTACTATCTAATAACGATAACGCAAAAATTACTTCTACAATAAAAAAACAAACAAATAATAAATTTGTGAATTTTTAACGATAACATATCAAATACCATTGTCGTTTTAAAAGTAAAGTGCTTCAAAAGTTATTTTTAGGATTTCATTCATCTCAAGACAAAAGTCGACGTTGTATCTGGACTAAAGCATTAATACTAAACTGATATGTACAAATAAATATATAAATTTTGAGATGTTTACTCATCGATTACTAATATATTGTAAACTAATTAGAATCAAATCTCAGACATAAACATAATAAACAGAACCTTTCATTATATTTCGTCATAATTTTTTTTTTTTTGTAATATTAAATGGTTCTTTCGTTATTATTTGTAATCACTGCTACTTTAGAAACCTTAACAATTATTCGTCCTATATAAACTCTACACTTAATCTGTTGATAAAAGAAATAAATCATATTAGAAAAAAACTGATTGATTTCTCTCGAAATAATTTGAACCAATTTTTATCAATTTTTGTTTAAATCAACATTTCTGTATATACCTAACATTAAATTTTAAAATAAACGTATGAGTCACTTTATTTTAATTCAAATTTAAATTTGTTAAATTAATATCTACGCACAGAATTTTTTTTCCGGCACACGTGTCTATGCACTTTAGGGATTGTTTTGAGTACGTAAAGTTATATTTTAGGAACTCATATCAGCAAAGTAAACATACAACATTACAGCCTCAAAACAGGCCATAAAGTACGTAATACTTTATGGACACTTATGACGAAATAGTAGTTTTCGGTACCAGGCCGTAAAGTAACATTTTACGGATCGTATGAGAATTGATACGACCGCAAAACAGGCCGTAAAGTACGTACTTTACGGACACGCATGACAAAAAATAATGTTCGATTCGTTTATGGCCTGGGGCCGAAAACTAATATTTTCTAATTGAACTGAATATATTTTTAAATCAATTTAAAACATGAAACGAATATTTGACAGAAATAAAAGATGATTAATTTTATTAAAGTAATTCTAACACATGCTAAATCATGGTATTCCTAAGATGCAGCACATAAAGATGTTTAACTCATTAAAAATCTGATATTTAGGTTGCTACATTACATGGGAGTAGATTTAAAAGTACAATGCATTTTCTAGGACTACGATATTTCAAATCTATGATCCTCTTACAACACAAAAGGAGACTGTTGCAATATTGAATATTTGTAAATTGAAATAATGTAGGAACGTTTTTATATTCTGTAATAGAGACATTTCGATTTATGTAAATTAACCTATAGAGTTTTTAATTAATGTACTAATTTTCATTTCATTTAAATTATTTGGCATATTCAAATTCTTTACGTTTTATTTTGTTACATTCACTAAAGTTAGACTATTGGATTCATTAGGCATACATTTTTGAATAATTTACCCAATTAAGTCCTGACGTTTATTTTACTAAGTTCATAATTCTTCTTGTTTATTACATTTTTATTATCTGAAATAACTATTTTCAAGAAATGGAAAAATTACCCTATTACTGTTAAAAAATGATGACACCTATAACGTTTGATTTTTTATAATTTTAAAGAAATTTTATCTATTATCTTCTAGTTTTAATAAAAAGTAAGAACATACCAGAGATTTTTGTCAGAATTCAACTTTATTTCATTGAAAGGGTTATTATTGATAAGATTTTTATCTCTGTAAAGTTGATATCAAACACCATGTATTTACTCTTGTATTATCGTACGAAAAATATTGATTTCATTATTTTGTACTTGTACTATATATAAAGTTATGACCCCGTCTAACGATTAAATGTATGAATAAATGAAAAATATATTCCTATTTTAAGTGATTCGTAGAGTTAATAAACCGCACTCATTTTGGATGAAAAATAGTTCTTATATATTAAATTGTTAGTTTTTTAAAATTCCGACAATTATCGCTCTGGTGAAATTATAAGGCTTTCTCGAACAGCGGGCATGCCTAACAATTGTTTTAAAAATATACCGGACGTGAAATTTAATTAAAAAATTAAAGACAAAGATCTGAGTATGTAATTAATTAAAGAGTATCATTCCATAGTGCTATAAATGAGAATTTATATAAACGGTTAATCAATATCGCGAAAATATTCTTATGTGGATTTCAAAACACTTCAAGCTTTAATTTTATCACGTTTTGCTCTGACTATACGTTTCACGTTAAAGTTTCGTTAGTATTCAAACGATGGGTTTTACAAAATCATGTTCTATATCAAACGTTTATTAAAGAGTCATACTAAATTTCAAAACCTTCAAACCATTTCCTCTTTAGTTTTTATTTAATCGAACTGATAATTTCATGGATTTCCACAAAATCAATATTTCACGTTTAAAATAACTAGCAGCATTTTGAAAATGAGTTCATTAAAGTGAATAACACTTCAGTTATAGAAAATCTAAAATATTTCGAGGCTAGATGAATTACGAGATGTTTATTTTTTCAAATCAATAATAAATATGTTGACATTCCTTGCGTAAAGTCCTACTTTTAAGTACGTTTACGTTTCCAAGCACGCGGAAAAATAATATTTTACGCACGAAGTGTCAAAAAATAATGTTCGATATACGCGATAAAAATGATTCTTGCACTTATGTGAGTTCGAGGGAAGCGAGGGTGACAATCATATTCGTGTGAGAATCATTTTTATCGCACTAGGTAGTATCGAAAAGTACTATCTCTAAATAGCAACAATTATTTTCAAAAAGTAACAAGACCGAAATGTTCATCGAGTGGAAAGAGATTGAAATTATATATTTGTAATGCACGATCGATTAATTTTAAAAATGCACACCTTTTGGACACATTTTTTCTCAATATTTATGTCTTATATTATACGAGAAAACAGTTGAACAACAGAAAACGTTTTTGTGACACCGTTTTTCTTATGGGAATTTATTTAACGTGGGGAAAATGGACGAAAAGTAGTCTGTGATGATTAACCAATAACAAGCTATTGAAGGTGACAACGAATATTTCACAAAAAAGCGATTAAAGTAGAAGAAAGGAGCTTTAATTTGATATCAGAATCGTTAAAATCGGCCAATTGGGTTTTTGCATGAAAAAATCCATTATGTCCGTCAAATAGAATATCGAAAAATAACCGTCACGTATTTTTTGTTTTTCGAATTTAACATTTATTAACAAAGTTATAGCAAGTTACAATTTACGACAATTGTGACATCACAATGGCGCAGTATATCTATATAGAATAGTATGTATGTATACAATTGTGACGTCATCGCACTTTTCATATTGCTATATCTTTGTTAATCAATGTTAAAATAAAAAAAAATAAATAAAAAATACGTGTCGATTATTTTTCAATATTTTATCTGACGGATATAATGGAATTTGATTTTATTTTTCATTTAACATCCCAATGCGCAAAGTTAGCTGCATTTAAAAATCGCAAAAAATGACCAAAAATGAGCGATTTTTCCGAATCCACGTAATTCAATCGTTTTTGGTAATTTTTTGCGATTTTCAAATGCACCTAACTTGACGCGGAATTGGCCGATTTTAACGATTCTCTTCTCAAATTAAAGCTCCTTTCTTCTACTTTAATCGATTTTTAATGAAATATTTGTTGTCACCTTCAATAGCTTGCTATATTGGTTAATCATCACAGATTACTTATCGTCCATTTTTCCCATGTTAAATTCCCATAAGAAAAATGGATTTTTTCCTAAAACGGTGAATGTTTATAAGAATTTTTTCTATTGTTCAACTGTTTTCTCATATAATATAATATATAAATATTGAGAACAATAGTGTCCGAAAGGTGTGCCCCTAAACAAAATTTTTACCAGTTTTGTGACACAAAAAGTGTGACAGTTTGACGGATTTTCTCATATATTTCATTAGGTATCGGAATATA
This sequence comes from Torymus auratus, assembly GCA_900474315.1. NCBI lineage: Eukaryota > Metazoa > Arthropoda > Insecta > Hymenoptera > Torymidae > Torymus > Torymus auratus. Next base: position 31,180 of record UXGD01000941.1, read on the forward strand.
CTTTCGCTGTGCACCAGTTCAAAATACTCTTTGAAATAGTTGATATTGTAAATGATATCTATTTTATTATGATTATCAGTCCATTAATTACTAGATTTTACAGATATAAATAAATAAAAATTAATCAACTTTTTATCTGCATCGTCTGTTTGTTTAGATGCGCTACCATTATCTAAACAGATATTACCACGAAATTACATAAAAAGAAAACCCTTTTATCATTACATTATTTTTATTGATTTTTTAATCTTAGAATTTTTTTTACATAAAAAAGCTATTGAAAAATAATAAAATTGAATACAAGCGATCAATTATTATTGATCCAAATATACAAGATTATAATATACTACAAAACTTTAAGAATAAAAGAATTCTTTCCTTTCAAAAGATAAAAGTATAATGCTATAGATGTTCGATATTTATATTGGCTTAACGGGAAATTCAAAATAGTCTCAACGCCGTCAATATCTTATACGCGAGCATGTAAGATAAATGCATTTATTCTTTATTTATTTACGAAATAGAACTTATTTATGTAAGCAAAATTTCGTATTTATTTCGAAAAAAATATTTCTAGTTTTGTTTAATTACTACCATATGTTTATAAACGGAAAGTAATTTTAAGAAAATTTTGAATAAATATCGAAAAAATATTATTATTTCTTCTCAGATAATGTTTATGTTAAACAATGAACATTCGCATTTCTTTTTATGAAGATTAAAAACAAATGCGCGAAAGCTTCGCTAAGCGAAAAATCGCAAGTGGACAAATCATTTACTACCCTGTGTGAACATGCAGTTTTCTGCCTCACATGTAGCGTTAGAATACGCATAGACAATACTTTCAGCATTGTAAGCACAAACGTTTACTGTTACTGTATCCTTCAGTAAGTAAAAGTAAAACATTTTTTTAGAACACTCTAATTACCTTATTACTTAATTCTTAAGTATTATATGAATGTCATTTTCCAAAATTAATACCTATAACTATCCACTGTTAATAACTTTTTGTATTTTAAAGGTCTCTATTTCCTTCTTTTGACTATATTTATCAATTTAATTGTTTAATAGACAATTGATTTTATAATTAAATAAGTGTACCTATCTACCTATTTACAAAGAACACTAAGAACTTTATAATTAATTTTTCTACTAAGATTGATTGGTTATTCAAGTATGTTGAATCATGAATTACTTTTAACTTTATGAATAAATTATATAATTTTTACATTACTATTTTAAATTTCATTTTGGTAGTCATTTAATCTAGTTAATGTTTATCATGCATTAAATATAAATGATTTATATATAGTTTATGTTTAATAGAGAGTATTTTTTGAAGTTTCCAGATTACTTTCATCATACATAGAATTGAAAGCAATCGTATTTTTAATTTCATAATAAAGAAGTAAACAATAAATAAATAAATGTAACAATTAATGGTAAAGAGCATATTTATCATTGAAAAATATATAAATTGTTTATAATTTAATCTAACAACGTTTCATATCCATATATAAACATAAATTATACCAAAGCAGTTTTTTTTTTTAAATATTTAGAAGAATAAATTGTTTTAATCAACATACCTTTTCTTGTGTCCTGTTCCATACGATCACTTTGTGTCCACTGTTTAGAAGATTCTTTACAATTCCACTGCCCATTATGCCAAGACCCAGGAATCCGAATTTCAAACTAGAGGCACGGATATTCTTATCTTTCAGTGTCTGAGAAAGAGTCTCTACATCCAGAGGTGGAGTAGCCTATGAAAATTACAACATTTATCAACATGACTTATTTGTTGCAAATGATTAATTATAAGTTTATTAGAAAAAGTATTGCTTTAAGAACTTCAAAATGACAACAAATAGAATCACAATTATGAGATAAATTTAACTCTAAAATGATAATGAATTTATTACATATACTGAATATTTTATTATAAGCGTGGAAGTATAATTTCTAAATATTCTAATTTTTATTACAGTGATTGCTGTAAATAAAATTAAGTTATAAGCTAGACTAAACACATAAAAATGTTACTCACAGGCCTAGCAATATTTGCTGGTCTATCCAACAGAGAACCACCACCCTTTCTCAGAGGTGTAGAGTGATTTAGAGTTGGACTCAAGCTATCAAGACGATTATTGCTGCTTGTATTTGAGTCCGTTCTTTGCTTTTTAGCTGGGCGTCGATCACTACTGCTTCCACTACTTTCTCTCTTTGTTTTCGGTGTTTCCTGTAAAGTGATGTATGTTTTTAACTAAAATAAATAAAAAAATTTTATTTAAATTAAATTGAAAGGTGCATTGTAAAATTAGTTTATAAAATGTATATACTTAAATGAATTATTTATTGTCTTATATTACAATTTCTAGTATAAATATAAATAAGTGAATCAAGTGTATTACATACTGGATACTGAAGGTTTAAATACAGTTGGATAAGACACTTACTTTTTTTGGTTTGATCTTTGGAGTCTTCTTTTCAACAGTGGTAATGCTGCTATCTTGCTCTTTCAGTTTATCAAAAGCAGAATCTGGATCGAGCCCATCATCAAAGACCTATTGAATGTAATAAACATAACGTGTGATTATTAATATTCTATAAAAACAATAATGTTTTTAATATAAAAACATACCTGTCCTGTGGCAATGAAATCCTCAATAGCTTCACATGCTTCTCTGAAACCTGAAGTTTTGCATAGTTTCACGCATTTCTCCTTGTGTTCTTGATAATCCTTGACGTTTGCTTCATCAATCCAACCACTAAAATAAATTAATATTTTGGTTTGATTTGGTACTAATCAATCATATTAAAGTTACTGTTGATGTAAAACTCACTAATTGTTGGTTCCAAAGAAGAATATGCAGTGGACCTTTTTAGCGTTTGCTGGTTTTTTCATTTCCTTTGATGGAAGTGATACCTTTAAATTAAATTATTAAAATTAAAACTTTAAAATACAAGTGTTTGAAAAAACATGGAAAAAAATTATTGATCGGAAAATCTTGAGTATGAAGATAATAACGTAATAATAAGTATAATGATTTCTTTTGCATTAATACAAATTCAATACTGATCTACATATTGCTATGATTTTATTCAAAATCTTTAATAAATTTTACTTAAAATGAAGTACTTGATGTATAAAATATTTATTCTATATACATTTTAATATTTAAAAATGACTATGGAGCAAGTACTTTTTCGTAATTACATTATTTTAATTAACAAACTAGCAACATAAGTTGTTGAAAGAAATATGCTCTACACTATGAATTATTTGTTGTAATTGAAAAATTTAAAATGATTTCAGTGGTGACAGTATTAAAAATACAATATAATCTATAATGAAGTTAAATTATTAAAAAATATACATAAGATAATACCATTTATCAATGTTTCATATAATAAAAATATATAGTTTCACTTTATTGTTAACTATAAATATCTATCATCCAAAAACATATTTATACTGTACATTATTCTATCATAGGTATTTTGACAAACCAATTTAACATTACTGCTCCGAAAAGTTGTAAATCAGACCTAAGCGTCAATTATGCGCATTATACTTATTATCTATTATCGCCTAAAATCTTCCTTAATCTATCCCTATTTCATCCCATGGACTCCGGATCGTAAACAACAGATTCATGCAGGACAACCGAGACAAATCCCGTTTCACCCAACAAAGCTTCATTGACGCACTTTTCGCGTATATAATGTACATACACGCACCAGCAGACGGCTGTGAGCTTTCGGAGAGCGAGAGAGGAGGGGGAAGAGGGGTGACACGAGTAGGGGGTACCGCAGGGGTGGTAAACAAGCTTCGAGCGCGAACGTGCAGGTATAATGCTCCCCCTCCTCTCGCGCCGCCCGTATCGCTGCGCGCCAATTTGAATTCGGTCGCGCGTCGCTCGACACATGTTATCCAGACGGAAGAGGGATCGAGCAGTCGCGTTGGATGGTTTTGACTCTTTTTACTGTAAAACTCGGCTTTTCATGGGGAGTTTAAGTCACGATATGGCCGAACGACTGTCTACATACTTTCATTCGGAATAGAGGTATTTATACTCAATCCGCGTTCTATCCTGTCCATATACACGTATACGTATATGCATTTGCAGGCAGGGGCGAATGGGAATATAGTTGATACGACTGTCAAAACAAAAACGCGCGAGCAAGCTGAGTAGAAACTGCACTTTGATTAGGTACCTACGTAGCTACGTATACACAAACGTAAGTACACGCGCAGGCGGGCGCGCGCGTATGAACAGAAAAGCGAAGCGCGCGGGGGCGGGGAGGAAAAGCGCGGGATCCCGCTAACGCAGTAGTCTCCGTCTCTGTCGTTTCTCGCGCTCTGCATTACGTACGGGGAAACATGCGCCGCGGCTGTATCCAGGCGGGAGCGCGCGAGCGAGAGCGACAGACAGAGACGAAGGTACACGAGTGGACACAGAGTGCGTATAAGTATGGGTATGTATGAGTGAAGTATATAACTTACCCGGCCGGGCCACGGCGAGAAACCCTTCATCTTGGCCCTGCAACAGACAGACAGATTTGCATAGCGTCAGTGAACAAAAAAAAAAAACACATCATATCATACATTATAACCCCCGTAAAATAAAATTTGGAGGTTATGTTTATCGCCTCCGTGTATAAACGGAGCGGCGCACCGACACACATACACGCACACAACATGATATAAGACACAATAAATTCTTCCCCTCCGTTCGTGTATAGGAAAATATACGCACCACACGAGGTCTCCCAGTTTGAAGCCCACTTCGGACATGTTTGCTCTTTAGAGATTTTATGCGAGTCCGTACGTTACGAGAGAAAGGTTATGAGATAGTGAACGAAATATAAACTGACTGGCGTGCAAGATCCGGCTCGGCTGGCGATCGGCTAGCGACTGATGACTGCGAGGTGCAGCAGTGATCAGCCGCGCCGCGCGCGTCCCCCCCACCGCGCTGGTCAGATCCGCGCGCGTAGCGCAGCACTGTAGGTACATGATAGAACCGTTACCCTCGACCGCGGTAGTCGCTTGAGAGACTTGTTTCGAGATTAGGCTGCGTTTGGATTTGGTGTGGAAAGTTGCGCGGTCGATGATAATGATCGTGCGATTGATGGTAAATGTAAGCGTTGGTGTCGGTAAAGAGGAACATGCAGTGCTGGTTGGGTGAATAATGCAAGCCTTTTCTGCGTTACGACTTTGATAAACAGTTTTGATAAAAAATTACCAAGTATAACATTCTACATCATTTAACAAATGGTAAAGAAGTACATTCAGAATTTCATATTGAATCGACTGATAACTTGAGATAGTCAATTTTTTAACGCATCCACGAGCCAGCTAAAAACCTTCCCCATTCCAAGCCATTTTTGACTATCTCAAGTTATCAGTAGATTCAATATGAAAATTTCAATGTACTACTTTACCATTTGTTAAATGATGTAGAATGTTATAGTTGATAATTTTTTATCAAAACTGTTTATTTTTTATGCATATAGTTAGATGCATTTTTGATCGATTTTTTAAAAGTATTTAAATAATTTCTTATTACTCAAACTTATACGCAAAATCTTTTGAGAAACATATAAGAAATTTTCTAGAAAACTATAAGTAATTAATGACGAATTAATAATTTACAGTTAAACTTCGAACGGAGCGCACTTTGGTACTGTATGTACTTTCTACTTTACCCGTCAAGTACTTATATACAAGCGCAATCTTGTGAAGTCAGCATAATGTAGTTCATTCAATTTCCGACGAGAACTTCGTTTTATTTTCAAATGTTGAACGCGTGTAAACTAAAGTCGAATTTTTTTAAGTTACTTGATAAGTTGATGTACAATTTTTTATGATTTTTAAGCATTTGTTATGAAAATATTTGAGTTTCATTTCCGGTTCCAGAGTGTCTGAAGTTGAAGCATCTTCATGCTTTAGCCAATCGGATGGTGAGTGCGGCTGCATCTGGAGCGTGATTGGTCGTTAGCTTGGCAGAGGAAGTTCAGTTTTGAAATTTGAATTTCAGATAAGGTAATTAAGAAATAATTTTTGCGCATACGAATAATATAGGTATAATAATTATATGCTTTACTCTATTAATGATATAAGGCCGAAATTAGTTGCTTTTGTTACATCTATAACGTACTGTTTATTCTCACTTCACTCGTCTGTAACAAAGCAAATCGAATCTATTTTCTTATTGTTTAGTTAATATTGTTTAGTTAATAATTAGCAGAAATCAATGTTATTTCATATATGATATTCAGACGACGGCCATGTGGAAGTATGGTGCCCTGTTCTTAATAATATGTGAAAAAATTATTTTATAATTTTTTATGATAAAATCAGATAAGGAACATAAACCCGATAACACGATCCCGGCGAATTTTAATAAAAGCAAATACGAAACATTGAACTATAGCGGTTGACGAGGCGATAGCATCCGGATGATAAAAACGAAGATTAACAAAGATAATGAGAACGTCACTTTCTACCTGTTTCATTACACCTTTTACTCAACACCAATTAAACCATATCTATACAGTCACCCTTTCGTTCAGGAAACTAAATTTATGAGTACCGTAATAAGCTGTATACGCGCTTACGCATACTGTTGAATAAACGCATCCCCAGATAAAAACTATCTCTCTTATCCCGCCGCTCGTAAGCGACATTCCATTAAAAAAGCACAACCAACGACAACCTATACGGTAATTGTTTTGAATCACCGCTGGGGCGCACTATATACGTCGTAATTCGCACGTAAGTATATGTCACACATATTCACAGAGACACGCCGACAATCAGCCGACGTCACGTTACCGGAGCTTCCTCTCTCTCTCCCTCTTCCCGAGTGCTCCGAAAGTGTGCGAAAGCACGTCGTCGTCGAACTCGAACGGGCCGCGCGCGCGGTGCACATACACATTCTCATAAGCGATGAACGTATATATAAATACGTGCACGCCGTACGCCACACAACCTTACGGCCACACCGCTATACGCTGAGCATAGCTTTAGCTGCATAGTACTGTGTGTGAGCGCCATCGATTGTAGGCAGTATTTTTTCCCTCTCTCTCGCTATCGCGCGCGCGCGGTGCTCCGGGATACGAGAACGAGAGACGGCGACGACGGATTCTCGTCCGGCTAGTGAATATACTTAATACGACAAACGGCCGCAGCGGCTGGTGAGAGTCTAGCACCAGCAGTAGTAGCAGCAGCGTAACATATACAACGGCGTTGAGGATACAGAGGAAGAGAGAGAGATAGTGCATAGGGAGTGTGTGCCGTGTGTGTGTGCGCGGATAAAAAGAGGAGGAGTCATCGTATATAGCGAGGCGTCGACAGTTTTCTGCAAAAATCCTTCCGAGACACCGTGCGGACGTCGAGAGTGCGATAGTCCGAGACGGCGCAAGCGAGGATAATTGGGCCCCCAGCGCGCCTACCTCCAATATGGTACTTCTTCACACTTTGCGCATAGTTTCATTTTCTCTTCTTCACCTCGCGCAGTAGCACGCATACCTACTAAGTTCGGCTTCACAAGAAAGTAGTCGAGCCATGGGTACTACCTATATAGAGGCAGAGAGTGAGAGAGAGGAGCCGAGGAGCGAGTGCGGGTGCACGGGAACGTTGTTACTTATTTCGCATGCAGACACGCGCGTACATATCTAACGATTCCGCTGGAAGCTTCTGAGGTCGATTTTCTCATGCCGGAAAAGGATTAACCTCCGGCAGAAGCTGTTGCACAGTGTTATGTTGTTTTTTTTTTTCGTTACGTGCGTGCGTGAATGAGCGAAGAGTAGTAGGAGGAGCAACAGCAGCAGTAGCACGAGCTTTTGTTTATCAGTTGGTGTGCGGGGAGGCCACTGTGTTTGATTGTGCTCACTGTCAGTGTGCTTGACAGTGTTGGTTCTGGGTGGGACCGAGGTGTACGCTTTTCAATTGCTTGGTATACTCAGCTGTGGCTGCTGTTTGCTGCGTTTCAGGCACCTCTTGTAGCTCTCTCTCTGGCTCTATTACGATGTTCATTGTTAAATGAAATATGGCTCTGTATTTGGTAATGCATTAATTAGTATTATTGATTGTATGAGCTCAGGCTTATGATGCTACTCATGCATTCTCACGCGGATGTTCTAGAGTTGTTGCATATCTGGAATTTAAATATAACTTTAATTTGCTGCTTCATTGTACATTGTGATATTCCAAATTTACTGTGCTTCAAGTCCGTTTAAACTGATTCAATTCATTGTCACTTCAATCAAATTTGGTTCTTCACTTGACATTCATACAATAGAAATTGTCAATATTTCATCTTTAAATACATTGTTTTATAATGTAATTGAAATCTAGTTAGAAATTAAATTAAATGATTTCATGAATTGACGCAATTGGTTATGAATCATAATAAAACAATGTCTATGTACAGTAAGATACACCAATGACATTTTCAAAACGTTTATAAATTTATAAGCTTTAATAATATTTCAAATAATTATTTATTCTCATTATTTTTTTAATTCTTATTGTTTGAAACACTGAATAAACAAATGAAATTTGACACAGTGTCTGAATAAATATTAAGATAAATATTAGGATGCGCTATCTTCCTTATCTTATTCATCTGGCACTGCATTCAGTTCTAATTATATTCATAAAATCACTTGTCAACAGTCACAGCAGGCGCAAGCACCAGCGGAGGGTGAAGCAAGTTTACCCGCAGCTCATTCCACATATACTGGAGATAGTCAACCACATCACAGTGTGAGTGTAAATCAAAGTGATGAAATACTTCAGCAAGCCCAAATGTGTTCGAGGGCTCAAGCTATTGTAGTTTTACCACATTTAGTAAGTATTTTTAATTTATTTAAAAAAACATTCAATTTTAATTACATTCTATTATTTTCTATTTTTAATAAAATATTATCAATACTACTCATTATAACAATGATTAAAATTCTTTATATAAATAATCAATAAATTAATTATCCATTCAAGTATTTTATTTATAAATTAAATGTTTTCCTATGTTCTCTGATTTCATGATAACAATGTTTTATAATAATTTTTATAGTTACATTATATCTTCACTCTTACATAAAACATCTTGCTACTATTTTTATCTATACTGTATCAAGAAGGAAAATAGAAGTTTTACAGTGACACTTTTTTATTTTTACAGGAAGATGATATTCCTGCTCCAAAAACAGATTTTTCTGCTCCACCACCATATGATGTAGCAACAAAATTACCCAGTTATGAGGAAGTACAACGTGAAAAAACATTACAAGGAGAACCTATTCCACAGATTCATCCACAAATACATTTAGTAAGTTTTTTCAATTTAAGGAATTATCTGGTATTCTTGGTATAAAATTGATCACTGATTTAATCTTTTCATGCCTAGCCTGGTGGGGTAAGAGCACCACAGCAGCCTTTGACTATTTTGGCTATAGATACTGATGGTGTTGAAGGCGATGCAGAAAGTCGAATGCTCGGAACTGATTTTATGTTCTTTACTGCCTTTCTGGGTAATAAATATTTTTCATGATATCAAAAAAATTTTCATTCAAATATACAACGTTTAATACAAATAATAATACTTTTCAGTTGCATTCATATTTAACTGGATTGGATTCTTACTACTCATGTGCTTCTGCCACACAATAGCTTCGCGATATGGAGCATTGTCTGGCTTTGGTCTTTCCTTAACTAAATGGACATTGATTGTCAAGCATTCGACTGATTTAGCTTCCCGTGAAAACTCATGGTTGTGGTGGCTCATCATGGCATTTGGTAATTAATTTATAATACTAGTTTATGCAACTAGGACGTATAAAGCGAACTCATTTGCACAAGTGTTTATAACACACGCGTGTCTAAATTGCATAATATTTTTTGTATGGATGTTCGTGAACATAAGTGAATAAAATTAAAATTTTTTGATTTACATTCGATTATTTTTACTTTACGCGCACGTGTAGAGAAGTATACTTTGTGCATGAACTTAACGGACATCCTCGCAAAAATTTGATTAAGCTTTGTTTAAATTCTACAATTACGCACTTATAAAAGGCTATTTAAACTTACAGCATTTAATAACAGTTTAATTTTTATATATTCTTGTTCTTAACTGTTAACAGGTATATTGATCTGCGTTCGCGCAATCGTTCAGTATTTGAATATTAAGCGAGGATGGAGACTTCTGTCTGGCAGTGCCCAGGAGCGTTTGCTATTTTATTATTGAGCATCGCCTTTAAATATCAGAGTGATTTCTTTTTCTAGAAAACGAAAATTTTTTCAAAACAAACCACAAAAATGAAGGAAGAGTGTAAAAGGGTACATTGCTGTGCATGTATATTGTACTTTACATCGCTCGAGTATTTGTAGAATTTTTGTGATTTGTAGAGATTTAATAAGAAAACAACCACACATGAACTTGTGAAATTGATATGATCTTCGTATTGCATTTGTACTCGAAGTTTTTGTCAATTTTTTCGAGTGAATGTTATACACGTTTATCTTTCCTTTTTGTTATAAAAAACACTATCGAGTATATAAAGAAAATGCAAACACCTTTAATTGTATCAATTATACAAATATCTTGCAGCAGTCCATCTTTTAGAATTACAAAAGCCAAGGATGTTGACTGTTATTCCAGAGCAAGTATTAACTTTTGGTATTGTCATATGAGATAATAATGGAGATCTTAATAATAACAAAAGAAAAAAAATCTTGTAAGTGTTAATGTGCATAAAAGGCACTAGTGATACTGCAAAGGGGAGAACCCAATCGTGAATGGAGAAGAAAACAAATAAAAGCTTTTAGAAAACTTGACTACAATGAGCAAGTATACACGTAAAATTATAAGAAAAAATAATAAAACATTCATTGCAAGTCGGCGAAAAATGTCGGATCGCTTGTTTGTATGTTATAATTATAATTTATATATGTAAACAGAAGATTTTAAGGTTGTAAGATTATTAATATTATTTTTAATATAAAATTTATTGAAAAGCCACTTACATCTCTATGATTAGGTATATTGTGGTAATACCAGTAATAGTGATATTGAGTATTACTATTATTGTTGTTATTAAGTCTAATTCACAATTTTTGTTTGTTAAGAGAATAAATTTCGAACTTTTTAAGCCACAAATTTAGTGTACATTAACTAAATTTAGAGTTACACTTTTCTTGTTTCTAAACTATAAGTATTGATTTTACAATTTTCATGTCTTTCAAATTGTAAGCTAGAAGTATTTTATGTAAATAAAATTTCAAGATATTTAGTAACTCGTTTGATTTTTTATTGTCACCGATACTTTTTTACGTTTTAACACAATTTTTAAATTTCTTAACAATGTCGTGAAACAAAGCGTCATTTTTTCATTTTTGTCGATGCGCAGATCCTTCAGTTGCTTGCGCGCAAGCGCGCGTCAAGGTCCCATGGTGTAATGGTTAGCACTCTGGACTCTGAATCCAGCGATCCGAGTTCAAATCTCGGTGGGACCTT
>UXGD01000942.1:0-42671 GCA_900474315.1 Torymus auratus
GGTAGTATAGTGGTCAGTATCCCCGCCTGTCACGCGGGAGACCGGGGTTCGATTCCCCGCCGGGGAGATTTTTTTTTCGTTTTTATGACATTTTTTATATTTTTATAAATCCATATAGATCTCATTTTACAGATAAAAAGAATTTTTAAAATAATTTTTAATAATTTGTTATTCAAATTTTTATTGCAAAATGTATTTAGAATCGTGTAATTGAAGCTGCTGATTTTTTAAAATAATAAATAAGAGAAAATACATCTTCATTTACACATGGAACTTAAATATCATATTTTAATAATTAGTTATTGCAATTTACAATTCTTATACTATTTCATTTATATTTTTTCTTATCCCTTTTTTTTAATAGAAAAAAATTCAGTAGCATATTATTGCTTTAAAGGTAACAATCAAATATATTTATGATAATTATATACTCAAACAGTAAAATTACTTTGTAATATGATAAAATATAAGTATTAAACTCAATCATGCGTAAACAAATTAAGGTGGCTTCAGTGGTCTAGTAGATCTAAAGCAATAAAAAATTTTTATAATGATTTGTTTACAGGTTCCAATCTGAAGACTAATATAACAGGAAAAAGGGTTCTTAACATGACGAAAAAAACTTTTGTTAGCCAATTTCCAATGTTGCAAAATTAGATTTTGTCCACTAAAACGAAATTCAACAAAAAATAGTAATCTTTTTTGTTTTCCGTTCAATTTTAATTTGAAAATTCTCACTCTATTTTTCATTGAATTTTAGCTCGAGGTACCGATATAAGAATTGGAAAATTTGCAAAGTTATATCCAATTGTTTCTAGATTTGTTCATGAATTTTATAAACATTTGGATATAACTTTGCAAGTTTTAAAAATTTTCCAATTTTTTTTATCGGTACTTCCCCCCGAAATTGAATAAGTAATAAAGTCAGACTTTTCAAATTAAAATTGAACGAAAAATAAAAAAAGATTAGTATTTTTTGTTGAATTTTGTGTCAGTGGACAAAATCTACTTTGCAATATTGGAAATTGGCTAACAAAAAATTTTTTTTCGTTCCATTAACTTATGTAAATAAATTTAATAAACTCTTTTTATTTACTTGTTGAATAACTAGGTACTTATTTAAATTTAGTAGCTTGTTCAATTTGTAAAAGGAACTCCGTTCTCTCATAATTTACAAAAAATTTTTTTTTACAAAACGATTTTTTTTGTTTAAGTAATCCAATTTGTTTGCTATAATAATTCTATAATCAAGGGGTTTTTTTGAATATGGAAAACTGTATCACGCCATCCATTTACTCTAATAAAAAATAGAAATATTAAAAAAGAAAGCCCTAATACTAATACACAAAATTCTACCAGCAAGAATAATTTCTGAGCAAACTTGTATCCTACCCATATGTATACAGACGACGCGTCGCACCTAAAATTCCAAAATAGCCAACTACGCGCTCTCTATCTCCGTCCACCCCCACTTCGTCGTTCGTCTCATGCCTACCGTGTGCGTCGAGAAAATTGCCTTTCCACAACTCTCCGCAGCAGCGAGCGCGTGCACCGAGTATACTTGTCGAATAAGCTTACTTACAGCACACGTGCCCGCCATATGGCCGCCCACGCGAGCAGCGCACGAAATAAACCACACGGCGGCGGCAGTCGCATGCGCATGTCTCGCGCTTTGACGAGCCGGGTGAAGATGAGCAGGCGTTTTCTTCCGCCGTTAGAGAGCTGATCGAGACCTTGAAAGCTGACGGCCGGCTTTAATTTACGCGCGCGTTGCTCATGCAAAGTCTAATTTTATCGGGGCTGGTTGGATTGAAAGGTTATACTGCATATAGCTTTTCATTGTTTATGTGAACTTTGCTTTTTATAGTGAAAAAATAGATTAGCTAAAGAAAATATTTGAAAATTTGTATGACAGGATTTATATTTGAAATGAACCACAATGATATTTGTTTTTACTATTACATGTTTCAAAAGTTATAAAACGATAGAAATAATATTATTTGAAGTATGAAATAATATTTTATTGAAAAATGATAATGTTAATAATGGTGAAAATAATGAAAAACAATATATAATTCTGAATAATGGTCTAAAAAATTATTTTTTTTAAACTGCCCGGAATATATTTAATTCTTTTAGTATCAATTTTCTTAATATAAATATACAGTAATTAATTTATCAGTTTAACGGCTTACGGATGAATAAATTTACTGTAATACGTTATAATGGATACAAAAAGGATGCAACGTGGTACCCTCGCAGTTTATTAATAACAAGGGGGCTGGTATTTTGGCGAATGGCCCGTTAGACACTGACGAGTCTACATTCACGATTTTCTTTCCCTTCCGGTGCTCAACGAACCATAATGTCTTTTAGATTATTTTTTGCACACTCTAATATTGAACTTGAAAGCGTTAAATTGACGTTTGAAAAGAATAATAAACTGACATTGTTTTAATGTAAATTGAATGTGGTAGTTTTTTAAGACGTTTATTTATATCATTATTTTTTATTGCTTTTATTATTTTGACAAAAGAGTCCACATATAACATACAAAACTGAATGTTTACTAAATAGGAAATTTATCTACGTAATAGGTAATAGATCTCTAATTCATGATTCATTCTGTATCAGATATTATTTGTTTTGTCCATCTATCTACTAAGGTTGATCATAATATATATTGCGTAACCGAAGTATCAAATGTAAAACATGAATAATTTATGACAAAATCTCTTACATTGTCGGTACGATAAGTATATTTCCATAAAAAGAATTTGAACAATTAAACTTAGATTATTCGAATCATGCAAAATAAAAAGGTAATTTTGTAAAGAACCAATTATGCCATTATTTACATGTTGACATTTATTACAAAATTCTTCAACTATTTTCCCATTTCGCCAAATGACTCATCGAATTTCGCAAACAAAATACATATATTTCGCTATAATCTTAGCTTGAAATTTCGATTTCAAGACGCACAACTGTTAACTCATGCATTCTCCCCATGCTATATATGTATACGCAGAGAGCCTCAAGGCGTGCACAACAATTATCGAATAATAACGACGTTTGTCGAGGAGACGAACGAACGAACGAATGAAAGAAAAAAAAAAGAAATATAATGCTTCGAGACAGAGAAACGGCGCGATTCATTCCGAGGAGAGATTTCACGTCAATCGCGCGCTGTGGCGCGGGCGAATTCCTCGAAGATTCTATGCTTTATTCCTCGCTACGAGAGAGAGGGAGGGAGAAATTACAGGCCCCGAGGAGTATAGACGCGACGGTATAGAACAGAAGTCAGCTGTCTGGCAATACGCGAGCGCGACGCTCCCTGACAATTACCGGACTGCCATTCTACAGCGCAATATCGTCGTCGCGCCCGGGAAATTCCCGCGCGCCGCTGTGTAGCCTCGAATTATCAGAGAGAAAGTCTTTTGCAAGATATATACGCGAGGAATTTAGAAATATTATATATTATATACGAAGTTATGAGGTTAAGGAAGCGGGCGTATAATAAAAAAAAGGAGGCGTGCATTAACTATACAGGCGGAGCTGAATTTGCGGGAACGTGATTAGGTTTACGAGTGTGATCGTCGGGCGAAAATTGCCTTGATTCGATCGAAATGTTGTAAACTGATGAAATCGCGAGTTATCACTTTTTGCGCGGGGTTATATGGGTCTTAACTATTCAGGTGTCATGTTGAGGTGAAACGAAGTTTCAGGAACCGATTACCAACGATCCCATCTTGTTATGAGGTTTATACTTGACTTGTGAGAGAAATAATTTAATGACTTTTTTATTGTTTCTAGTAGAATTTTCACTCTCATCTGGTGTACCCTAACCAGCCAACCTTTAGAATGAAAAATCGGGACACTTTCTTAGTACAAATTTTAACGAGTTTATCACCATTCCTTGCAAATATTTCTAGACCTCTCCACTCACAAACCATTAATTTTCTCATTTTCTAAACCACCTATTCTCACCATCTATATTAATCTTCACCACAAGAATTCGGACTGAACGGCACAAAAAACAATCGCGATAAATGAAACCATAAACCACCGGCCTTAATTGTCACAACAACACCTCCATCACCACCTAAATCCCCTTATACACCAAAACAAACAATGGCCCAATTAAATCCCCTCGCATAGGCAAAAGCCCTCTCTATTTACTCGCAAAGCAACCACACCATCGAGAAAAACCTCGTCTGCTCTATATAATACACGCACGCGGAAATGCGCACGACGCTGTTATAGCCGTAATGGCGACGTTGACGACTTTATGCGCGAGCGCGTGAATAATCGTCCCGTTAATGTGCATTAGCTCGGCTGAATTATTATATATATACGCTCTCTCTGAGGATTAGACTCACGACCATAAGCGCGCAGAGCACGCGGGATTACGCCCGATATCTCTTATACGCGCGTAAAGCTCTTCCGCGTTCTCGCGCGCGGCTTTTCGAGGAGAATCCGCCCGCGCGTATATAATTGGCGCGATGGTGTTGGGATCGTTAAAGAGGTTACGACACCTCGGAGTATTATTTATTCATTCGTTCAGTAGTGTGTGTAGGGGTGAACGAGATTATTATAGGGGTATTTGGTAAAAAATGGCCGGATTGAGTAACGGTGATGCGTATATGATAGTTTTCGTTTTATATCGAGAGATTTTGAAATTCGCGCGCCTGGTTTTATACGACTCTGCGGGTGTGAAAAATCAAAAGAGGATTTAGAAACTGCGCTAAAGTTGATGCTGTACGGGAGACGCGTGTTGAGTTACCTTAGCGGTCAAGTTCGTGAAGTGTAAGAAGAAATGCAGCGAGTCGCGGTTCGGAACGGTACTACTCTGAAGTATTTTAGAGAGAAATGTGTAAAATTTGTCGAGAGTGTGTTTAAGAGGCGCAGGTGAACGTCGTTCTCGGGAATAAAAAGCCATTTATGCGTATGCGGAATCATTAGCATATAGATTATAAAATGCTTTTAAAGATTTGTAACCGTGCACGTACGCGATACTTGGTTTTATTATTGTATATAGAAATACCGTTAGATAAAGTCTCGAAAAAGTAAAAGTAAATTATATCGCTTGGTGGCGGTATTATTTTCAAGTCACACCTGCGACCTCAGACACTTTTTCCACGACGATATCGCGCGGCGGCTCCTCCGGTGAATTTGAGAAGAACCTTCACTTTCAGGAAACGATCCGCGAGAGAGGCAATTTCTATAGCGGCAAAAAGCGTACATAGTTATATAGATAGATACACGACGTCGTCTAGGAGCGGAGGCGAATCGAAAGTAACGTCACCCGACACGACTCGCGCGCTTTTTTCCTCCTCCTCCTCGTAGTTGTAGCTCTATACACCCGTGACATCGGAAAGCTCGCGAGAAAACTTTCAAAGACCTTGAGAAAGAGACGACCGAGTAACACTAGTCTCCCAAGCTATAAGATTTCTCCTTTTCCTATCCGCACCTTTTCATTACAATGATCTCGTGTGTCGAGATTATACTTATATACCCGAAGAAATTCGAGCGTCTACATATACGAATATTCAAAGTATAATATACGCGGTGCAGATTCGATTAGCGCGTTTTCGCAGCAGCTGTCGAATTAAATTTTCATGCGCCCGCGCCTCGTAAATATTCTACCTGACCGCAGTACACGGGAGGCGCAAGAAATGGGAACTTTTTTTTCTCCCTGGCGAAGGAATTCGCACAGATATATATATACAGTCGCGGCGAGATATTATTAGGTCTGCGAATTTTCGTAAGCAGCGCGAAATTTTCGTAACCCCGGTGTATATATAAGTGCATACCGCGAGATGTATGCATGCACGCGCGTGGTTTGCGAAACCCTCGCGTGTTTTTAACGCTATTTTACGGGCCTGCAAATGAGACTTCTTTGGTATTTTGAGAGATTAAGCCTGCTTAAAATGTATTGCGCTTTGATTGAAATCATAGCGGCGTGATTGATTTTAAAACGGAGTCGGGTTTGCGAATGCGCAAATCGTACGTTTAGACGGTTATTATAAGATTGTACCGTTATGGGTGATTTATTTTTTAGCATTTTACGATTTTGTAAGGTTTGGCATACCAAGTAGTAATGACTGCCGCCGCTTGTTCGAACACTCTGGCTCACCTGAAACAGAAATTGGACAAATTTACATTAGTTTAAACGTTCAGAAATATTCATATAATATTTAGTTTTCCATTATTTGTTAAAATATTTCAAGTCGATTATTTTTACACTATATAAGAAGAGTGTGTATTTATCATATAACGTTTGTTCGCTACATATGCGCCAATATTGACCGCACGAGAGACTGTAAATACAATTTTCATCACCTACCAAGTACCCACTCAGTTCAAAATAACAAACAATCTATTACAAATCAGCAACGAACAAGAGTTATACACATACGTTGCGCATCAATCAAACTGCTCACTCTCCCAGTAACACAATACCCCGATATAAACTCCGTAATACCTCCCGCACATCATCTCCATCGAGAGGATACCAATATACCACCACGCGGTAATAGCCCTCAATATCTATCATCCCCATAAATCGAATAAAGCACATATACACAGCAATCCACACGAATATAGTCCCGGGCGCATTAAATAACGCGCGCGGAGGGGGATCGCGAGCCCACGCGTTTCACCGCGTATTATTTACGGTGTATGTTTGAGATCGGAAAAAGCGCGGACCTTGGCCTTTCGCTATAGTGTACATTACGCGCCGAGGTTGTTTTCTCCGGTGATACAGGTTCGAGTACGGTGGATTATATTTGGATTAATTTGAGAAGGAATAATATGTAAGAAAGTTGGGGTTCGTTGGCGATTGAGACAAGTGTAGGATCTGAAGGTTACGGATCTATTTACTGTTTCGTTCAGTCGGTTGCGAAGGTAAACACCTTAATCTAACGTTTTCTAAGATTATATGTAAAGGTTGATGTTTGTTTTTGCTTCGCGTACATCTTCTAAAACCAAATCTCGTTCGAGTTTTCGAGTAAGTGGCTATAGTTTTATCCTTCATTACCATACTAATTACGAACCGCCCATAAACCATGCCAAAAAAAAGTGTCGGAAATCGGCTGCTTCCTCAAAAAGCTGCCAACAACGACAATGAGATGCGACAAACGTAAGAACCGCACACGTCCGCCGACACTTAGAGATTCCGCGCGCGGCGGCGGTACATAGCGAGTTACGCCGTTTTTGCGAAAGCGACAGCGACTTTAATGAAGCGAGGCCGACTCACTCCTTTTTTCTGTCCCCGTCCGCGGCATACGAAATTCACTTCCTCCGCTACGTATTCGGAATATATATATATATATACAGGCGTGTATTATGCGAGCAGGAGAGCTGATCCTCTTAGCTGGAATTTCTGTCTCATGCGCGCGCGGGTTCAACGCGCTCGAGCTGCGGTGCGCGCACGTATATGTACGTAAGCTCGTAAAGAGCACACTTGTAAAATCGAAATTCCTTCTTTTTTTCTGTTTTCCGTCGCACGGTACATTCTGTTGCGTTTGTGTGTGTATGTGGAAGAGAGTCGTTCTTTCGAATGCGGTTGCAAGTGAGTTGTGATGCTCGGCTCTTTTGTTATGAAAGACGAAGAGGAGTTTTTTTTTTGGTAAAAATGTCATGACATCATCGTGCGTGTGTATGTCCCTTTAAAGAATTTTTATAAGTCAGTTGTTTGTTTCTATATACTTTTCCCACACTAATATAAAAATAATTATTTCTGCGCGCATAAATTACTCCACACTTCACTCGGAAAATTTCAAATAAATTATAAACCGATAATTCGCAGCGATCAATCAGCGCAGTCCCGTATTCTCCCATTTCAAATTTCACGGTATATACCCCGCAATTCTGCCAACCTCGTCTATATACCGAAAAATTAATCAACGGCTCAGATCGCGCCGCTATTTCGTTACACACGCGAATTTGATTTCGGCAATAGCTCTCAATTATATACCAACCGCTCGAACGTAGACGTACACACATACCTTATCGGCCCTCCGCATCGTCGCGCGCGGCGAACTTTTCTATACCGTCAGCAGCTCCGCGCGGTATATAAGCGTTCGATCATATTTTGCAACGCGCGAAATTTTCCAATCGTTGAATTGTACAAGAGCAGAGCGACGTTGCGAAGTCCTCGTCGTCGTATACACGCGAACGAGATTGTGATTCTTTTTCTAGAACGAGGAATTTAATATGTCGATATTTGTGTGTTATCGCGGCGTTTGCAGTGATTAATGTTGCGGAAAGAGGGAATTTTTCGTAATATTTAATTGAAATATGGCGCAAGTGTCAGAGAGATATCAGGGTTTAATTAATACACGGAATATACTTGATTTTGATACATTTGAATACTAAATTATAAAACAAATAAATTATTTCTATATTCTATCATGAGACGATAAACACGATAAATTAACCGACGTAACTATCTCAAATCGATACCACCTATAGCTACTCTTCGATATATACAATAGACCTCGCCTCTAACTCGCAAAAGCTCCCAACGCTACAAAAAAGCCTCCACGAACAACAACAACAACAAAACATCGACGCAACCTCGCCTACATAGCAAAGCCCGGTAGTCGCGTTCGCATTAGTTTTATCGTCGGCCACTGTCACCGCGGCCGTGATATACGCGCTCGCGCTTTTCGCCTTCGCAATTACGACTCTTTTATTGCATAGGAAAGTCGCCCCGAGAGAGTGTATACACGAGAGCCAATCTTCGTTATTTACGATTGCGCGTGTGTAGCGTTTTTTGCCACGCGATGCATCTGCGTGAGCGGCCTTTTGCCCGGGACTATATCGAGAGAGCGATTAATAAATCGTCGAGCGATTAGGGAGGTTTTTGCGTGGGTAATCGGAATGAACTACGTATATAAGGTTTTTAAAAATGTATCATGTAATTTTTAGAAAGTTGAAGTAACATTTTTTATAGATTTTATTTATTGAAGTTTTATACAGTTTAGATTTTCACCCGCTTCTGGAATGGGATTTTAGAAATTAGCACTACAACCACACAGCAGAAGTAGAAACGAGCTGAAGTTTTGTTTTTTTTATTCGCGGACTATGTACTTTGTCACGCTTGCAATTTTAATTCGTGACTCTGCAAATCATAAATATAAGAGAGTTGTATTTTATTATCGTCATCGTTAAGATGTTTGTACACAGCGTATAAGCTGAATATATATATACCTTTTAATGGCCTTTATATTTTATAGTGATGGGATTTGCCCTGAAAAACTAATCAACGTATACCTGAACTAAAAATACGATCTTTTAAACACTCGGCTTTTCTCTTTTCGTTAAGTGAACCATAAAACAAAAAATGTTGCCAAGATCGTGACAAATTGCATCCAATAAACTATGTATAGCGGCAGCTTGTTAAACTTTTGCATTATGCGCGCGCGTTAAATTATTATTCCTAAACCGTTTGTTACTCTTGCATCACAATATCGATTGATTATGATTGATTAGGTGTCGTAAACCTGAAATAGATTTTTATGAATTGGAAACGCATTTTTTGCGCCTACTTACGTAAGTTATTTTTTGGCGACTCTATATACTTAGACATTTAATATATACGCGCAGGCCGGTGGCGACACGAAAGTATAATGCTCGTTTAATTAATTATGCAGCTGTGCAACCAATATTTTACCGGCCTTATAATTAAAATAAAAAAAAATACACGCAGTAATTTGCCTGGTTCAATTAAATCGCAATAATAATAACGATAACGTAAAATTAAACGAATATTTGCAATACCTCACAACCCAGAAAATTAACACATCTTCCGCGCGTACTTCCTGTCGCCCCGAGTGATCTACGCGCTACGTATGTCAGGTACTTACACACGCGCCGCGCGCATTTTTCACTGTGAAAGTAAACACGCGGCGAATATAAACAAAAAAAGCAGCCGCGATTACAATGCAGCGCGCAGCACAGCAAAGTCGCCGCTCGAGACTTTCTATTATATATACCTACGCGCGAAAAAGCCAACAGTCATCGACTTTCCTCGCGCGCGAGCAATTAAGATAACATCTCTGCGCGAGAGTGTGTTTACAATGGGCCCCGAGATCGGCCGATTCACGCGCGCGCGCGCAGTGGTGAGTCGATCGAAAATGACCGATGGAAATCGAATAAAAATTTAATAATAGCTGAGGCGTATAATCGAATACACAAATATACGCGCACGCGTTGGTTTCACGGCTGTGTAATTGGATTATTACATATTTATCTTGCTCGCGAATTTGGGCGATTATTGTTATCGGGGAATTTGACGTGACAAGTGTGTTGCGTAACTGGGATTATGATTATATTTTTATTGGCTGCGTTCCCACGTGTATTTAGTTGCGCGGCCTGCGCGTGCAATAATTATTATGTTTTATCGGGCTTGTACAGGTTTGACGTCTGGAAAAATGTGCGAGTGTTAATATTAATAACTGGAATCATATTGAAAAATTCCCAACTAGTTTTCAGTATAATAATGTGCAGTATTGATTTACATGTCATTTAGATAGTTGGATAGAAGAAAAAAAGAAAACGTTTTCAGGAATATATATACGCAATGGGATATATTGCGTTGCTCAATAAACGATTAAACACGCCAGCAGAAAGAATTTTTATCAAATATAACGATACGATAAAAAATAAACTATACTTTCAGTTTTTTCTTTCCAGAAAGAGACAACTTGTATATAAACGCGGTCGCTTAATTTCTATGCGTAAATCTGTACCTGTCGCGCCGATTTACTGGAACTGGGTGAAAAAAAAAACGAACATTAAACTCTCACTCTCTATATATCGTGTGTGAAAGTGTTTTATGTCCGACGCGTTATATTGTCACCACGGGAACAATTTCAGTGTTTTGCGCGCGAAAACGAGATTTTTTAGTCACATTGTGTACTGCCACGACGAAACCAGTATTATACTGTTTTCGAATACAACGGCGTTTCTCGCCTTGAGATAATCACGCGGCGCGTTCTTTTGACAATTTCGAAAAAATTTCTGCTTCCGCGTCGCATTTAATTATCTCGCGGCAAGACGACGACAATTAGCCTGGATTCACGAAACGCGGAAGAGCAGAGCGAGCGAGACGGTGACACTTCTTTTCTCGAGATAATTCCGAGAAATTAAGTCCCGGCATGTTTATTGCATACCTTGAGCGATTAAAATTATTAAACTGCACGAAATTATATTTAAAATTAAATATACAATTAAAATTCTTGGCGTTAAATTGAATTAAAACTTTTCTCAGCCTCCTAAGTGGGAGAAAATTTTAATCGCAAATTAAACTCCTCGGATGGCCGAGGCACGGGTCCCCTTTTCAACAATACTTCACTACTACCAACTATACTAATTTTACCTATTTTCGAACCTCTAAAAAAAAGCCCTAGAAAATGTTCCAGCATCTCATTTGGAATGCACTAACGCAAACAAAAAAAAAAGAACTCACTCGGTCGACCCAAACCCTGCGCCACACATTTAAATAAAAAAGAAGCAAAAGAACCGAGGAAAGCCAGGATACGTACTGCATAACTTATGCACGCTCCGCTGGGCGGAAAACGGCTGCGCGCGCTTAGAGAGAAATATATACCCCATATATACAGCAGCAGCAGCACGGCAATGACGATTGGCCAACTACGCGGTAAAATTGCGCAGCTCACTCATACCGAAGGGGCAGTAATTTGCCTACTCCGCGACGCCCCCGTGCGCGCTGATTGTCTCTCTGTCTCTCCCTCTCATAAATGGCGCACGTGCGTTTTCCATCTCATCGAAAGCAGCATTTCCTTTCAATTAGAGGCAAAGTGTATCAAGAGAGAGAGAGACTATGAGAAACAGGTTGTGGAATGGCAGAGAGCCGCGAAAATGACCTAGAACTTCTCTCAAAAAGCCGTCAGTCTGTCGCTGCCGGGTATATAAATGGGAGCGATTTGAAGAAAGAAAGAAACGAGTCCCGGGGGAAAAACCTGTAGCGAGGTTCGATGAAGATCTCAGCGATTTACCTTGAAAATTACTGCTGATTACGCGCGCTTTTTGGATTCTAAGCTTCCTTTTATGTAAGAACGCGATATTTCTTGGAGAGATTAATTCAAAGCGTTTATTTTAATTGTACAGGTGATTTGTTTAAGTGGGTATATTAATTTTGTGTATAAGGTATATATGGATTTGATAATCGATTGGTCGCTAAACCAGAAAATATCTGCCATAACCGCTATAATTTCGATAAAAACTATATCGAAACCGTCAATACTCATTCAGCGTCAGCTCAAACCGAGCCCCACCCCTCCGTAACCTTAATAACAGCACAACTACTCACACGTATACTCTGAAAGCCTATCGAGAACACTCGTTTTTCATCGGAAAAGTAAAACGCGTATAATTATTATGCGAGACGACCGAGCGCGTCTTCTTTGCGCTCCAGCGGCGTACATACATACGTACACGGAATGCGCGCGTTACGCTCTGTTTGCCCCCGGCCAGTGAAATTTCCCAGTATATAGGTACTGCCGAGTTCGTCGCCGCGGTGCGCGATATAAACGAACTGTGCAGTGTATGTATGCACGGTGTAATTTCGAGCGGTAGCCGTTTCATCTTTGATCGGACGCGCTCGATCGCGCGCGCGCGCGTGCGGAGGTATATCTATGCGCAGGCGAATTGTGTCAGACGCTTGCGATGCGCTTCTGTGTATATAGGTACCGGTGTGACGGTTGATGACGGGTTAGTTCCGAGAATATTACGGGTATTTGTTTGCATTTCTGATTGGTTCCGTTTCGCTGTTTTGTAGAGCGAAAGGTTACACGTGTATTGGTATATTATAGGATTTTTCCTAAAACTATTTCTTTCGGAATGTCATAAGTGCGTTTGGTTTTTTTTATACATGCATACACACAGTCTCGTGAGATCTTATATAGGATTCAGAGAATCGAGGGTCTTAATTAACCGTATAGAATTGCGTCCACTTCATAGATATTAATTAAAATAACTCGTTTGTGCGAGCCGCAATATTTCGTATAATAAAAATTCTCTAAAAATACCGCAATTATAAAACTTTCCAAACTTTTAGCCCGCACGGCTATACGATTACAGATTAAATTAACGCGCAGTTGGTCCTCTCCTGTAATAGAAAAGTAGGCTAACAAATTCCTTCCTTACGCGCCGCGGCGGTGGTCGCGAAAAACGCCTCAACATTAAAACACAGTATACGGCAGCCATTATAGAGCAATCAACGTCGCGATCGCGCACCGTTGCGTCACGAAAGATAATATATAAAAATAATTTCTCGGAAAAAATAATTATTTTTCCAGTTTTTCCCGAACGCGCGCCTATATATAAAACTTCGTGTGTCGCGGCGCACTCTTTTATATATGAAACTTACAAATTAAACCGATCCGCCGAGAGAGTTTCGCAACCCTAATCAGCAGCGTTTCCTCCGTGTGCCGATATTAAATAAGTTGTCCTTTCCTTATAAACAAAATGTTTTCCAGCTCTATAAACCAGTTTCCATCGGTGCTCCCATATATATCCGCACGTGGCCGTCATCATCGTACCCCCAGAAAAAAAAACCACCATCGCGAAATTATATCATTTTCCTCTGCAGCCCTCCTGTAGTACACACACATATAGATATATCGTTAACGGTGGCCATTAACGCCGCGTGGCGTTGGCCCCGTATTTTTTTTCTACGCCGCGCGTTTATGTATGTTTACGTATTCCACGGCGACGACGACGTGAGCGGACAATTAACTCCCGGGCAATTATGTGTATGTGTGTATGCGCTGCACGGGAGTTGTATACTTGCGCAACTGCCCTTTCGGAGGCCGGGCCCATGCGGAGCGCATTGAGCAACGCTGAGTACAGCAGCAGGGGCGGTAACCGTACGCGCGGGAGCTAGAGTATTGTGGCGAGTGTGTATATATGGGTGCGATTGATATATGAGAAAGTTTCCGTTTTAGAGGAAAGCTGTATGCTGGGGAAATTAATAGTTGTGGGTAATGGTTTTTTTGGGTAGTAAGATTCAGAAGGGCTCGCTCTATACAATGAGATAATGGAAGCGGGATTGTAGTTATATGCAAATGTGTATAAGATATAAATGAATTGTGTTATTTGACTCGGCGATATTCTACTGTGGTAAAATCGAAGTATTATACGTTGTGCCGGAAATTTTGATTTTATTATCGCATGTATACGCTTTTTCGATTTATACAGAATTGTTACATATACATAATTTAAATGTTAGTCATCGCTTGACTTCGCATGCAAATTAATGGAAATAAGGAAACAATCAAATAAAAACATGCATGGTGCACAAATTCTTTTTTTGTTGTCACGCAGGAACATGTCCTTGATAACAATTTATATTGCTGCGCACACAAGCAACACGGAACAATAAAACGTTAAAGCGCCGTGTTCCAACACTTTTTACAATATATAAAGTATTTTGTTGGCTGTTTATACGTACACGGATTACTGCCGTCGTGCTGCAAATTTTCCTGTTTTTCTTTTCTTTTATTATGCACCGTAAACACGCCTTATTTTCGAGAGAATGGTATGTCAAACATTTTTACCGTTACCATTACTGCAGATATTTAAAAAATGCACTACGCGATTTTCTGGATAACTCTATAGTTTCGCTATATATTATTGCAAACCCGAACGTTTTCATCACTTTATATATATTTCGCAACGCTTAATTATTTTTAATAATGGCCTTTTGAATTATTACGAATTCCCCGACCTTTTTATCGGTATATAACCTACCTTTCGGACTATATATTTTCAACATAGCACGGCGTGTACTCGATTTTACCGGAATGCGCTTTAACTATTTCGTAGAAAGGAAAGGGAAAACACACTGCGCCTGCGTTCGTAATAGCTATGGGAGAGGAAAAAAAATTCTCGGATATATAACACGAGCGATGAAGTGTCTATCGTTTCGGTATTTAAGCATCAACGATCCTCCCAGTGTTATAAGCGCTCGAAAATTGTATGGGATCGGTTACAAAGCGCGCGCGGCTCTAACGATAATGGAAAAAGTGACTTGAACTTATTCAAAATCGCCTATCTATTTGCTTTAAAAATATCCGCGGCTAAACGTCCTTTTAAGAAACTAATGAGTAACTTTCACGTAAATTATGGATAATTATACTTTAATTAGCACCGTGAATATCGTATTTGACAGTGCTTTTTCATGATACCTAAAACCAGGCCGTCTTTGCGACTGAAAATCACGCATGTGTTAAAAAGTTATGTCGAGCTATAAATATTTTAAAATTACGCCAATTCTTTATAGTAAAACGTGAAGTTAAAGACGACTAAAGCGCAGTAAAATATGAAAGTGCGGCATTAGTATTCTCGTCGTCGTGGTAACGAAAATTCCCATCCCAACTTTGTTCCAAAAACAACGCGTAGGTACATCACCGAAAGAACTTTATAAAGTACATTCTTTACTCCCCCCAGCTAAAAAAACTACACAACTTCTTCCTTCACCGCGCTATAACCAAACTAAAAAACACATTCGCTCCTCGCAAAACACTGCAAAACTACATCGAACTTTTACACGAGCGAGGAATAAAAAAAAAGGGACACGCGTACGCTTCGTGTAGGCACATATAACTCAGGCGCACGCTCAAGAGATAACGGGGCGAAAAAGCGAGCGCGCATGCATATAGGTGTTGCAAGACGGCTCTCTAAAAACCGGATATACGTGAGCTCGAGCGCGAGGGTAATTAGAAATTTAGAAAACTGGATGAAAAATTTTCCCCTTACGGGGCCTCGATGGTATTTAGGCTAATTGTCTACCGTGGCTCGATTTGTCCGGGACTCGGATTCGCGCGCGTCCCGGGGACGAAAGTTATTTACGTTGGTACTTTATACTTATTACGATCGTTTTGAGCCTGTGGAATGTTTGTAAGAAATTGGCTTTTTCGATGATTCTTCCGAGATATTTTTATGGGCATTTTATGAATATGAGAGAAATTTGTGAAAAGCACAATTTTACAAATTTGAAAAGGATCGCGCCGTTCCCAAGGTTTTCTGGAAATTATATTTTCGATATAGGTGTACGCTTATATAACAGCGCAAATTGCCCCGAAAATACTAATTTGCGTTATATAGATTTCTGTTTTTCCTCGTTGCAAGTCTGTGTGTACACGCCAATTTTCGCTGGATTTAAATGTACCATTAAATTATACCTCGACTATTCTCAGGACATATTTTAAAAATTATTATCATTATATATTGGTCTTAATTGAACCTACAATCTGCACTCTGCGAAATAACAGCGCGGAAAATTGCGGCGAAAAGATACGAATTTTAAAACGAAAGTAAAATCAATTTCCACTTTGCCGTGAGCGCGGGATACTTAATTTCGCATTACCACTCGTATACTCCCTCGATTATGTAAAACAATGTTAAACGTACAATTTTCCGACTTTCTACTTTATGTCACAGACATACACACGCTCAATAATCCTCCGAAACCGAAAAGAAAGCAAAGCGCGCGCACGGCAGATAAGTGATATTATACTCGAGATACCGTGAAATGTTCAAAGTCATTGTGTCTCGGGTCTCAAATTACGGGTTCTATCGTATATACGATTCCCGGGCACACACCAACAATACCTATACCCAGGGAACTTTTCTCACACAAACTGAATCGCACGTAAAAGCTCGAAGAAATTGCTGTTGCGCGCCCTCGACTTCCTCGCTCTTATCTCCCTCTCTCCTGGAAAAAAGGGCGCGACAATGTACTTACGCCGCGCGTGAGAATCTCATTTCGTGTCCGTCTCCCTCCCTCGCTCGCTCGTTCACTCACTTTCGCTTGAACGTCCCTCTGTGCGTGTATGAGCACGCGAGGCGTTAAGTGAGTTAACGTAAGAGTGATACTTTTAACGAGGGGTTCCTTTGACGCTTTTTTTTTGATAATTCAATTTTCAGCATTCCGCACGAGGTACTCGGGTTTAAAAATGTTGACTTACGGCGGCTGTTTTCGCGACCGTGATGTCGATGTTAAGTGCGTGGTCACGCTCAGCTGGAACGGGAATGTGCAATATAAAGGGACTTTTTGAATAGCAAATACGTGAGAACTTATTACATAATTTCTATTTATAATAGGACTGCACGATATATCGAGATTAATCTTGATATTGTATTGGTTTGCCTCAATATTCAAGACAATACTCGATACAATATTAATATACAGTTTTCAATACAATATCAAGATTGTGGTGTTAAGAATGTAAAGAATCTTGTCTTGCCTTGAAAATAACTTGAAATTTTCTAATCGTAATAATTTATTAAAATAATCATACTAACTAATTAACTCAATAAACTTCGGTAGTTGCTGATGACCATCTACTAACGAGATGTTCCAGTGGTAAAGGCTGGCGCGGTGGTCACGCTCCTATATCCCCTCGGCCCGGCTTACTTAGATACGTGAGGCCAGAGGGAAGGGGCGCGCCGCCTAGCGGCAGCGTGCGAACTGGACTCTGACCGGCAATACACATATGGCGGGAAGAATCTCCAATTTGGCATTGATTTATATAATTGTGCCGTAATTTTAGAATATTAAATTACGTTGAATTACATTATACTTAAAATTCAGAAATTCAGTATATTTGTAACAAAAGTTTCTTAAATTTAAGGAGATTTTTAACAGTGAATGATTTAAAAAGATCTGAATCCCAAACATACGGGGGGTACGAGGTCCTCGCAAAAAAGGAAGCTACGGAGACGTACGACCGTAAATGAATCTGAAAATGGTCTAGCCAAGAAAGGGAATTCCGTATAGACGTGCGACGATAAACGAGTTGATTATTTAAAAAATTCTTAAACACAAATCGCTGGGTGACGCGAGTTCCAAGCAAAAAGAAGCAGTTGTGCAGTCACCCAGACATTTTTAATAATCCACTCTATTATTGTAGCAGGACTGCGTAACTCCTGTATGTGCGCGGGTCCCGCCTGCGCAGGCTATTTGTGTTTAAGAATGTTTTAAACAATCGTCTCGCTTACACTGTCGCACGTCTGTATTACTCCAATATGATCAATAATTTCAAGACAAGACAATGATACTTTTCATATTGACTGGCAAGACCAAGATAAGAGAGAAATGTTCAAGAATTTACAAGAGCGAGACGATAATTATAGAAATATTGTATTGCATTGCTCTCGTGCAGCCCGATTCAATAATAATTATTACTACTTACTTAACTAGTCGAAATGAGTGCATTTTTTCGTTTATTCACAACACATACTTCATAAAAGAATTTGCATAAATAAACTAACATCAAATAATTATTATACTTTCAAACAAAATCATTATTTCCATTGCAAAAGAGCCCGTCGTGTTAAGTAGCAAAAAATGAAAACATTAATATCTCGCTTCCCAGACAACGAAGCGCTCTCAAAATCTCAATTGGAGTATTAAAATACACTAATTTAAAGTTATAACAAATTTTCATCAAATGCTCGAATGTTGCAGACTACCTTAACATTATTAGAAGACATTATAATTACGGAAACGAATACTACTAAATCCATCCACTCTTTTTGCCACTCTCCTACACAACATTCCTGCATTCAATCCTCCGACAGACAGCCAAACCGACAGCTCTAGCAACTTACACTATCTCCTTGCGCAACAATGCCCTCCTCTTTTCCTCCCAAAAAAAAACAAACCAGACCAAAGCAAAAACGCGCCTCGCGATTTCCGGCAACCACTTACTTTCACATCCCCTAATCCGGCGCGCAATCCGCGCTCTCCGTTACGCTATCGCAGTTAATCGCGTGTGCATACGCTAATGAGCAGCGCCTTACACACATATATATGTACGTATGCACGGCGTTGTGGACATCTGGATTTTCGGGCCAATTTCATGCTGTTCTCTTCTGGGACGGACAATGGGTGCGCGCTTCTTCTTCCTTCTCTCCCGAAACGGGAAAAGGATAACTTTCTCACGCGGGAGGAATTCTCCCAAGGGCCGAGAAGGAGTGAGAGAGTTCAGCGAGTGGTTTTCGTCTTTCAGAGCGCGCTGAAGAGAATATGATGCCTTTGCGTTGCCGTTACACGCACGCTATACGCGAGTTTCTGTACAGTCATGTTGTCGAGGGAGAATGGCGATGGTGCGTGCGAGGATTTTTGTTATCTGCGCGCACGCGCAGGTGAAATTAAGACGATTTAACGCGTTGATATTATACCTGTGAGAAGGCGAGAGAATCTTGAATGAGATAAGCCTGGCTTGCCTAAAATCCCTGGTGCGGAAGTTGCGATTTTATTCGGAACTTGGAATTTTTTACTTGAAAAAAAAGAAAGAAATGGACTTTTTATTTGGGCTTGTATAAGAAAAATCGTTTTGTAATGGCATATATTATTTTGTAATGCATTCATCGTTTAATTGCAAACTTTTCTTATACCGATTATATTTATTGTTTTCGCTGCATTAGAAAAATGTACATTCTTCAACTATACATATTTGCTGGACTTTTATTTACGATATATATTTATAAACTAAAGAATTATCATAGCGGACGCATAAAGAACCCTCTAATTACCACCAAAAATGCGCGAGAAAAATCCCCAACGACCGTATAAAAAATGCTGCCGCATGCCTCACTCGCGCATAATAATACAATTAAATAATTTTAAAAACTTTCTCTCTTCCCTCAAACACGGGCGCCACTTTCAACCTTTGACATTAGAAATTTCCTCGCGGTATTATACATGTGTAAAAAGGGAAACCGCCGCGAGCGCGCCTGGAATCTCGATTTTTTCTATTTCTACTAATTTCAAAGTCTAAAACACCGGTAAATGCCGCTCACGTGCGCATATTTTCACATTAGAATAGAAATTCGGAATTGTACGTTACCGTACTGTATGTATATATGTATACCTATGTGCAATAACTGTATGCGCGCGGGGACTTTTATAGTAGGAAAGTAAGTATCTTGCGAATAGGTGGAATACTTGCGCTTAATTAATAGGCGGTTTATGACAATTTTTATTGGACTGGGAGCTTGTTCGTAACCTCGAATGGCCTCTATATATGTGAATATTCATGCCTACAAGTGCGGCAGCATTGTTAACAAAAAAAGAATCAACATTCCTCGCAGATCCGATAAATTTAACACATTTGTAATATCATTCCTAGCGTATATATTTTATCGTTCACTTCGTTACTCCGCGACGTCATACATACATAAAGAACCCGAAGAAAAGCGTTTCACATAACAACAAAACCACACGAATTGCGAAGCTAAACTTCACAAAGCTTAGAAGCATTTATAATCCAATCCCGTCTTTCCTCTGCCCACGTTATTTATACCCCCGCAGCAAATTAAGCTAATTAAGAACAATCAAGAGACGAATGGCTCAAAACCCGGCCATAAAATTCTCCAACTCGCGCGCGAAAGCGCGCTCACGTGTAAATGTCCATCCTCGCGTCTCTCCTAAGAAAGAAAGGAAAAAAAAAATAACTACAGCCGTGGCAGCAGCAAATGCTACAGGGAGAGAAGGAAGTCGAGGAAAAGGGCCCTGATAAAATAAATTGCCACCGCCGCCGCCGCTCGTTACGGCATTAGCGCGTAAGTGCATAAGTGCGCGGTGGCTGCGCGCGTTCTATCTCTCCCGAGAGAGAGAAAAGGAAAGGGAAGTGCGTATAAGTCTGTCCCAGTGCAGCACTGCAGCGGTGGCAGCTAGGTTTATGTCCCTTCCGCACCTGGGCCGTAAGTTCGTCTCGCTTTAACCCCCCCTCCTATATCCGCGAGTATGTGTTGTTGTTCTTTTGCGCTGCGAGTGCGCTTGATTTCATAAATTACGAAGCTTTGTGGTTGCATGCGCGCGATTGTAAAGAAGGATGATGTATTTTTAAGCTCGCATGTGTCATAGTATAGAGAATGTTTGTTTGCAATGCCGGTGTAAATGAGGATGACTATATTAGCACCGTTCGGGTATACCTGCACCGTATAATAAGCTCTGAATTTAAAGCCTGATAATCAGCTTAGGAAACTTTCGCTTCCGTCGTTAATTAACAAAGACGTCTCTACGGTTTGCAATTTCGGTTCTCTTATAAAGCAAACTCACGCTATATCAACGCAAACACTCGTTTCGTCGGATCAAAACTTATAGAATATCAAATCAAAGCTGCAAGAGAGGACGCACTTCCATCCCATTAACGTGCACTCCAACTTCGTCCTACTAAAGAAGAACCTGCCTCCTCTGCGCAAACCGAATTTAAAATTCAAAGCGCATTAGCGCAAGATCGTATAAAGCTGTAGGTGAACGAACTCGAGAAGTCGCTGCTGCAGGCACGCGTATACCTCATCCGAAAACACGACGACGTCTATATACATTAGCCTCTCTTTGTTTACTACTACACGAGAAAGAGATGCGCGGTCCACTCAGACTACGTCGCTTCGTTCTCGAGAGTCCTTTTTTCGCCCGCTTTATGTGCTTTCCTTCGTCCCGCTCGCTCGCGCCTTTTTTACGGCTCTATACACGCGTCGTCGGCGGTTTAGCGGGGGGAGAGCTGTATAAGAGGACTGCGACGAGGTCTCGGTGGTTTTCGAGAACTTCGGTGTCTTTTTTGTGGGAGGAAAGGTGAGTTTTTTAGGTATGCTTGTTTTTTGGGGGGGAGAAGGATTTTTTTGGC
Organism: Torymus auratus; assembly: GCA_900474315.1. Lineage (NCBI taxonomy): Eukaryota > Metazoa > Arthropoda > Insecta > Hymenoptera > Torymidae > Torymus > Torymus auratus. Next base: position 21,672 of record UXGD01000942.1, read on the forward strand.
TTATTGGCGAGGTGCGTTGAACTCTTTCGTCGCTGTTTGCCTGATGGGTTCATTAGGGAGTGCGAAGAGGAGGGTTCGGATTATTTTAGAGGTCTTTGGGACTGTAAAGAAGGATTTAAAGGAGAGAAGAGGGTTTTAAAGGACAAAAGAAAATATCTGGCTTTTAATTTTGAGATATGGTCGGTTATAATAAACAGTGGGAGATGATTAAGTTGTTGTATTTTATAGGACAACTTGATTCTTAAAATAAGTATGCTATAAATTAGTTATAATGCAAATTCGTATTCTTTTAACAAGTCTTCTAAAAAATAATGATCAACTTCGCAAACAACGTCTTTAGAAACGACTTAAGCTATTTCTACGAACTTGTACCAAGTTACTTATAAATTCCGACCGTTAAAACAGAAAACTTTACGAAACTTCTGAAAATTTTCATTAATATCAAGTAGTTCCCAGAGTTACAACTCTCAATGCACCTTCTCAAGCGGCGCACAAACCCCGAGCCGTCATCTTCCCGCATCTTAATCCCAGCGCAATCTCGCTCCTCACTATATAAGCCCGAAACAATTCGCCACTGGATCTTATATACCTTTGTCTCCTCAGCGTAAATCCGCGAATTAAACTCTCCGCCGGCGGCATGACTCACCGTACCACAAAACGAGCATCCCGAAAACTACATCTCCTCGTGTCGCGCATTAAAACCGAAATTGAAATCTTACTCGCCGGCCGCGGATATAAATCATCGGCATTTTTGCCCTGCTTCACGGATACTCGAAACGAGTTCCCCCACAAGTACACACAGTGACAAAAATCCGAGGTCAGCAGCAGCGGCAGCAGTGAAAGTGCGAAGCGGATTACACATATCTCCAGCCGCGGGTCTGAGTTACGTCTAATTGAGCGCGCGCGCGCGGCGCTGTGGATGAGCTTTTTCCACGTTCCGCGCGTGGTATATAAGGATCGTATAACGATTAAGATTACTGCATGGCTCTCGTCGTAGGATTCGCGACTTTATTTATCACACGAGCGCGCGCGTGCGAATTGTGGGACTGTATGTAGGTACGCGCGCAGTGTCCTTTTTGGCGGAGAGGGACGAGGTTGATTTATACCGGGGGGTATAAACATTAAGACGATGTGGGAAATTATTATGCCGGCCGCGATCGGTGAAACAATATTGCGAGAGAGAGCAGCTGCAGGGGATAAAGTGCGCTTACGTATACACATACACACTTTATTTCAATGATAGAGTGCGTAAAATAATCGACTGTGTGATATGTACTTTTGATTTCATTAAGCGGGGGTTATAAGCATTAAATTAATTTATTGCAGACGCGCCGATGAAAGCTGTAGTTTTTGGTCGTTTTTAACACAGAGTGGGTATAAGTACGATTATTAAATTTATCTTGTTCTATATAGAGGCATCGAGTCGAGGTATTAATGATATATACCTCCAGGCCACATTAAGGCGCGTGAAAAATTTTAATTAACAACAATGAACGACCTTGACGCGCACACGTGCAAACAGTATAATGTACTATACTCGTGCGCCCAAAAAAAAGTCGAAAATTATAAGCGTATACACGTCTGTACCGTCAAAAAAACAAACAAACAGTCTTGACGTAGAGGCCCATCGATCACGCGTCGCGGGACCGTAAATAATCTCAATGAAATCGTCGCGAAGGATATCATATATATACATACATACGCGTATACATACATACATACACACATACGTCACGGTGTATCCGGGATACGCACGCCGTATGCACGTCGCGCGACCTCGCGAAATCAATTTCGAATATTAAATTGGGCATTTGCATTCGCGCGCGCGCGTATTCGTATGGTAATGCGTAAGTGGATCTTTCTCTCTCTCTCTTGTGGATTATTGATTCGAGTGTGCGCGCGCGCCATGGAAACGTTTGCTCGTGCGATTTGCATAATGGCCGGTGTGATTGAGGATCGCGAGCTTTTGTGTGGCTTTTAAAGTTGCGATTTATATTTCGGATGATGGGTGGTGCGCAGCTGTTGCCCCGTGTGTATGTATGTGCACTGCGACAAATGTTTTATACGATTTATAATTTTTTGTTGTTTATATATAAGAATCTGGGTTGTAAGTTGCGTGTGGCTCATGCGATGTATTGATATGGGCGGTTGATAAATTTTGTTGGCGTATTTCTCTGTTTCTTCTACATATATAATGTGAAATGACATTCGTTTGCAAAATGGAAGAGCTGCTTGATTGATTGTTTTTATCGGAGACAAAAATAAAACAATACCTATGATTTTATAAATTTTTTAGTTCACTCTCATAAATAACCCTTCCATAAAATTGCACCAATATAATCCCACAACCATAACCCCCTCTGGAGAACTCGCACAAACTACTTTAATCTAAATCGTCCTACAAGACATCTAAATTTATCTCCTTCCGCGTCTCTGTCTGTCTGTCTCTCATTCCCCTAACAACATCAAATAACCGATGGAACAACCGCACTATATTCTACTCCCATCGTGGCGCGCGAGGCCTTAGAACAAAGCTTCATCTCGCGCTCTCTCTCTCTTGCCTTTTTCCGACATCGTTCGTTTCGCACAAAGGCGCATCAGCTGTATGTGTACGTACGCGCTTGCAGTCGGATGAAATTAGCCACGGCTTTATCTTGCTCGCGGACCGGCGGCGGCTGCGAGTGGGAATTTACGGGGACGCGCCGGAAGCTGCGCCTTACTCGCCGACAAAGTACCAGCAGCAGCGGATGTGCGCACGTGCACTTTGATCGCGTATTCCGATTTTCCGGTAAACAGAGAGAAAGAGCTGCGGATCGAGGCGATTGGGGTTGGGATTGGGGAAATGAGATGGGGCTTTGGAGGGAGGATATGGAAGTACGATGATGAGAGGGGTTTTGTTTTTATGGATCTTTCTATTTCGTATAGGATAAAGGCCATTATGTGTGTTCGTTTGGCAAGAAGTTTGAGTGTCCGCGGTTTAACTGAGTCGATTTGAGAGTAGTAAAGCTTTATATACTTAGAATTACTTATAGAAAAGTAAATATAATTTTACTGGGATAAGATAGATAATACGTATTTTAAGGGAGTTCTCTTCAAAAACGAAAATGATCAAAATTTATTAAAATTATGTTAAAGATATTAAAATGTCACTACAAATAAGTGGTTGAAATTTTAAACCGATTATGAGTCTCATTATTGATAAAATAAACATTTGATTTAACGTGCATTATTATGGAGAAAATTGAAATTGCATGTTTTTCTGGAGGAATAAATCTTGTAGCTGGATTAATCACGATCCGAGATCGTTATAAAAATTAGACATCATTCCTGTTTATTCTTAATAATTATACCTGCCAAATTTCAACTCCATTAGGAGATTAGTTTGATAGTTATAATTATATAACTTAAGCTGAAGTTTTTTATGAAATGAATTTTGAGGTCTCATTAAATATATCCGTAATAAAACAATTACACTACATCGATTGTTCGATGAATAATTTCATTTTTTTATCGCTTTTTTTAGACGTTTTTCTATGATTGCTGATTTGACTCATGAGTTATAAGAGAACTCCCTTAAATATCATTTTCACTTTCAATATAAACAAAAAAATTGTTAAATATAACTGACATCACATCAAAGCCCCGCACCACGTGACACAGGAAAATACGGTATATACGCAGAGGCCATTTGTATACCGGTTCGATGCAATTCCATCGTTTACCGGAAATCGCGCAAACGTCGTCGCAGCTGCGCGTCGATTGCACTCACGTAACCCCTTACATCATTCAACATCCCCGTTATACACTCATCACCATACCTCACCGCAACACGTCCGCGCCGCGTCATCTCATTACCATTGTCTCTCTCTCTCTACACCCGTCGCTCGTCGCTCATCATCGCACCGATACGTGCGCACCCCGACGAATCGCACTCTCGGATATCGCGATTTCGCTCGCTCGCGTAATGCGCGTCGATTTCGTTATATTCCGTATATACCGAAGAGAGAGAGAAATTGCGAGGGAGAAAATGAGATTGCGCGCGCCGCTTCGATTTCCGAGGGCTGATGCACGAGTTGATGGGCGTAAGCGATGGCCTTTATACTGTTTTTTTTACCGGTGATCGAAAGTTACTGTATATATCAGCTGTTTTTAGAATACAATGCAAAATTCAAAATGAGACGGTTTAGATAATTTATTGTACCAGTGTTTTTGACCTTAATGATAATTTATGTGGGTATATTACATGAACGCATTACAAAAAGCTACTTTCGGGATATATCAGTGAAATTTAACCGATGTGTTCTTTCGTCCGCTTACCCAACCATGCAAAACGTCAGCCCGATATTTCCTCAATTCCGCGAATGTAATGAATTTCTTAGCCTCGCGCTGACAGATACGTGACATAAGCGCCTCATGCATGGAAATCACTTTCTTAGGGAAACATTACATATATATAGCGCTGCCACCCACTCTCCAACCAACTGCGCGTTTTCACTTGCATGTATATATACACGCACGCGTCGGTGTATATGTCTGTTACATAAACGCGCGCAAAAGCTATTACCACAACCTCTCTCATGAATTAATCTTTGATTAATCTTTTTTGCATCCCAATAATACATCCGATCTTTTTCATTATCACAAAATTATGCCAATCCACAGCAGTACCCCCATATATCTCGCACGACGCAGATAACGCGAAAATTTAATAAACAATTTATTATACCGTCCGGAGGGAAGAGAGAGAGAACAGATCACCCCATCAATCTCTCGGCGCGCATCGATTTTTCGTTATTTTATACAACCGTGGAAAATTGCTCGCGCGAAAACGAGATTGCGCGTATAGGTATACGTATATGATGCTCTCTCTCTCTCGCATCTTCCCGTGCTGCACGATTCAATACGATAGCAGAGAGTGTACACGTTAATGCTGCGCGTGCGCGCGCTTTGTGCCCGCGAATTTTATATTAGAAATAATTATAACGCGGATTTATCGGACGACGCGGTCTGTAATTACGTGCGTACGCGTACAGGGTTCGAAGATTTAATTTATGACTTAATAAAGGTAAGTAGTGGATAATCGTTGCCCGCGCGCGCGCGCTTTTTAATTCGCTTTTGTTTGCCCGCTTTATGGGCTATCCGATTTACGACTTACGGTATTCTTTGTATTATATGCGTGTGTCTGTGTATGCTGGCCGATTTCGTATACGTTGGGTCGACGTGTCTTACCTGCAACAGAAAGAACAGGAGAGTAATTATTATAGGCGCATGCATGTATGTAGCTTGGAAAGGGATTCTCGTTAATAAATATATACGCGCGCGTGCGCGTATACAATTGCAGTGCAATAATGCGCGCTGATTAAATTAAGAGGATGATCGGCGCCGCAGAAAATATGTATTTTCAATGTCGTATGAGCGAGGCTCCCGTTGTTCAGGAGGAGTACCATAATTTTAAATTTTATCGATATACATAGCGGCGTGTAATAATAATAACGCGCGGCTTATATTTTATACGAGATATTTCTCGTTATTCTTTTATCATCGTAATCATCATCATCATCGTCGGGTGAAATAAAATTGTGTACCGTCTGTAGAGGATGAAATTTCACTTTCATTTTCTCCTATTGCGCGTGTATAATATATGCACACGTCGAATAAATAACAATCCGAATCCCGGCATTTTCAGCATAATCATTATATTACGCTCATCGCGATTACCATAATGACGCAAAACACACCGTCTGCGCGATCGCGGAATAATATACACACATCCTCACAAAAAAAAGAATCCTACATCTCGCGCATTCACGTACCTATATACCCTCCGCTGAATATACACGCATGAACAAAACAAATATATATAATATAAACTCTTCGCAACCTCATTAATTTATCCCCCCCTCGGGCTATTCAAACTATTCAGACTCGTGTTTTCCAGAAATTCATTAATTTTTCCCCTCTGAACTCGCACACACACCGCGCTGGCACTCTATCAAACCCTACGATATGTATTTTTATCGGGTATTTGCGCAAAAGCTACCGAAAGCGCAACCCCGCGTGGAATTTATTGTTATTGCGCTCAGCGAGCACTCGAAATCGATTATCGCTCAGTGCCCGGTACTCTTGGGCTGCCGTTGGAATTTCATACCCCCGGCCGCCGCGTATTCAAACGAGCGAAAAAAAGAGAAGGAGCGAGTGAGTGAGTGAGAGAGCGTGTATATGTACGCAGCAGCACGCGAGAGAAAAAATGAAGAGAGAGGAGAGGAAGGTCGAAGCGACGTCCTCGACGAAGGCCTCTCTCTCTCTCACCGAGTGGAATCTCCGCTTCTTCTTCTTCTTGTTCTACCTCTCTTTCTCTCTCTCTCCTCACTGAAATATTCGACCGCAAAGGAGGAGGGGAATTTCAAAGGATTCCCTATAGCTGGCCGCGACCAGCAGCGGAGAGGAGGTCTTAGATTTAGGACCTCTCTCTCGATTATGGGCTTTCACCGTGCTGCGCGCCGTGGAACGAATGGCCCGGCGCGCAGGTTATTCGGCGCATGGTTCAGCAGTATGGAGGGAGAAAAGTCAAACGGTTTATCGTAAATTTTAGGAAAGGTGTAGAGGTATGGGGGTTCGGTTATCGGCGCGAGGAGCCGATGGTTTTGTGGTATTATGTGCGAGTGGGTAACGAAAAGGCGTTATTCGATATTCGGGGGGTTCGGTGATAAGGTGAGAAATAGGGCCGGCGTTGGGTTGTAAATATAATGACGAGGGTGTTCGATGGTTTCTCGTAAGTAATATAATTGCGAGCTTCAACCTAACGATTTTATTGTATGTGATTATAATTTGCGTTTAATTTTTTTGTTAAATATACGAGCGATTATTGTAAAGTAAGCTTGTTTACAAGAATGACTTATTGTTCTTTTAGTTGTAATAAGGAGGTGTATAACAGCCACGCGCGGTCGTCATAGTTTCTTGCATTGCAATACTTATAACGTTTTGTATATAGTTACGAAGCGAACGATAATCATCTATACTGCCAATTTTATTTCAGCACCATAACCCCACGATATCTATATTACCATAATAAATTCTTACATTAGGGAAACGACTGATACCGCCTGCAGCCGCAGATCCACAATACCGCATAAATAAATAATCCTTAAAAATCCACGACCAAAAACCATCGTGCAGACCGATAAATTACCCAAAGCCGTCGCCTCGCGCGCTTCTTACCTTATGTTACGTTATAAACAGCGCTCGCTCGGGGGAAAACTTATAATAAATCTCGCCTCAACAATTTAACAGCCCTCTGCAGCATCGGCACTCGGTTCGGTCCATCGGCTCGTGTATTATATACCTACACCTACAACCGAACTTCTTGCGCGGGCGCGTGAAGAAAAAAAAAAGTTAGAAAATCTCTCCGAAGAGCCGAAAGCGGTGTCGCAGCGCTCGTAAATTTTCGGCGTGACGAGGTGAGAGTCTCCGGGAACCGAGTGTTTTTCCCGATTTGCTTTACGGCCCGTGAAAAGTATCCCCCGGCTGCGATTTACGAGCTGGGATTGTTTGCGTCGACTCTCCTATCCTCCTTTTTTTTCATTCTCTAGTGGAGACGCGCGCGGAGGGCTTTTTGTGTCTGTGCAGGAGGAGGATATAGTGTAGCATCCTCTCGCTATAGCTGTGTGGAGTTATGTAAGGTGATGGCGAGGACGCGCGCGCGACGGGGATTTATTGGAGTTTCGAGTGAAACGGGTTTGTTATGATTTTATTGCAGTCGTGTGTATTCGGTGCTAGTTGGTAAGGGAACGGCGAGGTTAAGTAGTATAGATTAAGGATCTCTTTTGTTGGGTTCTATAAGTATAAAAATATTTTTATATACGACGCGTTTTATATTGTCGTTACGAGAAATAAATAAAAAAAGATGGTTAAAAGTGAGCGGATAAACGATCGCCGTATCAGTTCCTGCAATAAATTAACCAGGAAATCTATATAGGCCTCAACCACGGTTCTCGATAAATCTCGTAATTCCATGAATTTTATACAGCAACTTTTTTTATTTTCTGCTCGAGGCGCGTTAAATAATTTTAAACAAAGGATCTATACTTTCTTTCACTAACAGGAAACGATTTGGAAAGTGTACACTTTATATACCATTATAAAAATCGTATTTTAAAACGCTGCCGAAAAGACTGGCCGCGACTGGCCAATAATTATAAATATGTAGTGCAGAAACATCGCTTTTTCCAAATACTATAGAGACTCGTGCGCGCACGCGCGGAATTATGCTAAACAGTCGCTTGTACGACACAGCGCTTTACGTGTTTACCAGTACATTTTCCGCTCGTCCTTTTGTACGATTTGAATATTCATATGCGCGCGGCGCTAACAACTCTATCTCTCTCTAAAAAGCCCATTGGGAGAAAGACACGCGGTAATGAGATGCATATTCTCTGTCCGAGGAAACGAAACATTCTTTATACGGTGTAATTATGGCTGGTGTGTGTGTATTTCAGAAAAATAAATGGCTTTCTTATGTATTCATTGTGAAAATTTGTTGCGTTCCGACCAGTTCCTGCTGTATAACGAAGGTGTATACGGAACGACGTGTTCTTTGGTACTTATTTAATGGTCCAAATTACAAAGAAATAATTTATTGGGCTTTCAAGTGTAAGAAGAAATGGCCAGACTTACAATTTCAATGGCATTTTTTTCGTATAATATATTTCACTTCTTTTTTCGTTCTGAATTATAATTATTTTCAAACGCCGCTAACATTCACAGCGACTTTTCATTAAACTCTTAACCTTTAACTTTCCGAAAATCACCGACCCAAACTATCTCAAATTCCTCGTATACCAACACCCAGGATACAGCTGATATCGAAACCATTCACCGCGATCCCACCCATATACACATATACCACAACTCGCGCACAATAACATACCCCCCACCCCCGCGGTATTGAAATCGCGCGTAACACGTACTTCCGGCGATCAAAAACCCGCGCGGGTCTATATTTAGCCGGGCCGTAGCAATAATAGTCGAAGGCTCTCTCTCTGTGTATACACGAGAGCGGATTATCCCGTTTCCCTTTCCGGCTGCTGCTGCAGCTCTTTGTACGCCTATGCTACTGCACTTGCACTCCTAATGCAGCAACAGCAGAAGAAGAAGAAGAAGGCGACGACGATGTCTATAAATGAACTGTTTGTTGTGGAAAGGGAGCGAGCGAGCGTTTGCTTTTTCTTGCACGTATAGTGTGTGACGAGGGTATTGCGCGATTGTTTGGGGGAAGTGGATCCACTGGGACGTAGGTGCTAATTTTGAAACTGAAGTATGCGCGCGTTTGATTTTTTCATGTATTGTTGTTGTAAAACAGTGTATTTTCATTAAAGTTTTCATCGCGTCAATTTTTCTATTTGCTGGCGTAGTTGAAACTACAAAGACTCTCTGCGGTCGAGGAATAAAATGAAGTATAAAAGATACATCCTTGAAACCTCTTGAGTTTTCTTTGGAAAAATTACGAGAGAGCGCGCGGTTACATTAAGGCCCTACAATGTATTTCGAATTTACATAAAATTTGCTTTTCAAGGTAGGAGGGAGGGAAGCATCAGTTTTGCGCTGCGGTGAGGCGCAAATCTGTTTGTTTCGACCGCTAAGTGTTGCCGCAGCCATGAAAATTACTTCTCATAATAAAAGTTCGTCTAAATGGTGTGCTTTGTGTGCACAATGAAGTTTTTCGCGAGACAGGATCGTTCGCGGTCGGAACAATATTTGCGTTATTTCCCCCCTAAAACATGTCAACGGTTACGCAGAGCTTTGAAATCAGCAATTATATATACGATATTTTTGTTTGGAAACTTTTAAAATTATAGTAAAAGACGGAAACGAAAGAAAATCGTTAAAAGATACTTTGTACCGCATAAGAAATAAATTCGACTCGGAAATCCTTGTAATTGAAATACTCTATCGAGATTAAAATACAATCATCACCGCACAACGAAAATTTTCCCAAGATATACCATCCCAAAACCCCAAAACCTCATCTCAATTCCATTTCCTCAACTTTACCTACTACACGCCCACTGTATACGACGACGACAACCGCTGCTGCGATAATTATCACCCGCGCTCGTCGCTTTTTACGCGCCATTGTTATGCAGCAGCAGCCGCGCAATTATTTTTCCCGCTCGCGGCGGAAAAAAAAACTCACCAACGGCGGCATCGAAGAAGAAGAAGAAGCAACGCTCCCGCGCGCGTCTCCGTTAACTGAAAATTCCGTCTCTAAGCGCCTAACTGTAAACGGCATTACGGAAGGCAGTGAGCTCGCGCGTACACAAAAAACGGTTTTTGTCTCTTCGATTCCAGTCGCGCGCTCGCTTTGTTTCGCTGAGTTGAGAGTGGTTTCTTCTCGGCAGGTATAGTTGGAAAAGAGAGAGAGAGAGAGATTTTGTGCGGGAGAGGAGATTGGGGTATTGTTGTCGAGGTAAAAGAGGGAGGCTTGAGAGGTTTTTCGTTGGAGTTGAGTAGGTGGTTTTGGAAAATTGCCCGCGAGAGAGGAGATTGCGGGTGTGCGTGAAGAGTATGATAGGGTCTTGCGTAATTTTGAGAATGCTTGCAGTGAGTGGGCTGTTTACATATTTTACTTCACAGCAGTAGTAGATTTTAAATAATGACTTTATTATATATAGTACTGATTCTAATTGCTAGACGTGTACAAAGAAATGAATAAATAATCGCGTATAAATTTTTTTAAATATTTAAGTTTCTTATATAAATAAAATCTCATATATTTATAAGTGACGTGAAAAATTAAATATCAGTAAAATAAATTTAAAAGAAAAATCAGAAAAACGAAGATTTAATAAAAGTCTAAATAAGATATGTCTTTTTATTGACAACCTGAAATGTAATGTCATAAATTTTCACATATTTTGATCTTTCATTATCATTGCGAACACCTCCATTAACAATTTCTATTTTTTAATCACACATAGATATCAGATACCAACACATTTCCACATGCCTTTCAATTCGCAACCAGTGCACACTTGGCGAGAACCACACCATCCCAGAACCTTATACCCGTACGCACATATATCCACGCAACATCGCGCAGCCCTCGTATTTACACCTGGACATACGCGAGCGAGCGAGGCTAGGAGGAAGACAGGCTCGTCGCGAGAAAAAAAAACCGAGCTCCCTCAGTGCACCAGCAACGGCAGCTCCTAAGCACACTGCCAGGCGCGAGGATCCGTATTAGGAGAGAACATGGCATCGTGTAATCGCGCCGAGTGCACATATAAGGCGTCGATGAGCATCGAACAAGTTCGGCCTGTTCGCAGCTGCAACGCTCTACCTAGCACAATCGCAATCTCTCTCTCTCTCTCGCTCTTTTTGTACGAGCGAGGGGATATCTTGTGCACTGCAAGCTATAGTGGAGAGTTTTTTTTTGCCCGCGGGACGACGGCAAAAATAAGATATATTAATGACGCATGGATCTTTCAATTAGCCGAGGTATAGGTAAAGGGATCGCCGTGTGAAATTGAGGTTTTAATGAGTGTGGAGCGAGGAAGTATGTGTGTAGGGTGGATGTGTGTAAGGGACAGGGCGATCGGTTTAATTAGGTTTAATGATCGATGTTTTGGTATGCGGATGAGGATGCTGCATTTTTTTTTTTTTTTGGTCGGATCGTGCGGTAATGATTATGTCTCGTGAGATTTATTATTAACAGGGGTGTAGTGTGAAATTACTTTTTAAAAAATTGTAAAAGTGTGTGAGATTATATACGTAAAGGATTGAAATTTTTTGAAGACCTTAACAATTTCAAGTAGTAACTCTATCAATATCTTATCAAATTGTGTATCATCACATAAAGTTTCATTATACAGCTGATTTTCGCTATATTTATAAATTATAGAAGTTAATCTTACTGATCTGTAATCTAAAAACCATAAAAACTCTTTTACCTCATCATCGGCTAAAATCCAATCACCACAGCAACGAACGAACAATGAAACGCCGCCCATCTCGCTCAACGATCCCACCATCAAAGGACTACCTCAACCTGTCCATCCGCCTCCGGTCCAGTTACAATTGCAAACCATCTTCTTGATAAAGACTTCAAGGCGCAAAACACGCCGAAAAAAACTATCATTATTATACGTAGGAAAGCGAAGCGACGACGGAGGCGCAATAAAGCCCAGCTAATGGCAGAGAGAGCGCGCGAGATTTATATAAAGCAGATGAAGCCGCGACGCTGATTCCCGCAGGTGAACGGCGGTGTCTGTTCCCGCGGGACGCGCCATTGTGAGAGTAAATTCAAGGACTAAATGTGTCGTTTTGCGCAGGTGGTACTTCTTGGAGAGGAGGGAAAGTAGGATGAAGGGTGGGTGAAGTACGAGGGAAAGTGTGAGATATGTTTGGTTAGGAACCCTGTGATGCTTTGAATAGGGTTTATCGATAGGAAAGTGTGAAAGAAAAGTTTGTAAGTGGGGTCGATACTTGTAATAGTATATAATTATCTGAAATATCGGATAAGGTTAATAAATTAATACCGGGTAATGGAAAGGTAATTTATTTTAAATGTATAGACTGATTCTGTTTTGATTTAAAGCCAGATCAAACGCAGTGAGCAAAAAGGTAGCAGAACCGGAAGCCCTACTCTGTCACTATAGAAACCATACAATTTCCAGATCGGATTCCATATCCGATAAAACGCAGATATTTTCATCAAAGTCAAATGAGTAATACGAGAATTATAAAAATCCATTTAGCAAGCTACCATCAGTATATAAGAACCAGATACATGGAATTTTTGTTTATTACAAAAAAAAACCATTCAATTTCTAAACATAAACTTAGAAAAACCCATTAACAATAAAACCATTAATTACCTTGCGCTACATTAGTATAAAAATTTTTTATTTCAATTCAATCGAAAAGATTCCTTATAAAAGTACGGCCCGCGCCTTAAAATAAATAACAAAACAAAAATGACTTTATTCGCGCAGATATATTTACAATCACCTCTGAAAACGCAACAACGAACAATAAAGCTATATAATATTCCCTATAATACACAAATAAAAATCCACATGAAACACACCCGACGCATTCTACACGCGCATCTTCCCTCTCGCTAAAAAAGCCAAAACCATCATCACCCATCGACTTTCATTTTCAAACTATACAATAGTCTCCTCAACATTAACTCTCTCTCTCCCTCTCTCTGCTAAACAATACCCCGGAGCAGTGCGACTCCACGACACGTCGGCCCCCAACCCATCATAATACACACACACACAGGCACGCACACTTGTACTCCGCACAACGTGTAATTGGTCGTCGTCGACGCGCATTCAGCAGGTGCACGAACGGGTCAATCAATCCGTCGCGCTCGTCTCTCTCTCGGAGAGGCCAACGACCGCGCGAGCGAGCGATGCGCCGCTTTGGGACGCGCCACACGCGAGGCTGCGGCCTTGGCGCGCGTACGTGTAAGTGCAGTATATAATACATGAGGGAGCGTTATATTCGCGCGTGAAGGAGACAGAGATGCTGATGGAAAAAAGGGAATGTGTCGGTGTGTGGGTAATGCGTATTAGCGCTCGCGTTATGGCTCTATTGAGATTGCGGGGTGTGATATATGCGGGTGGGAGGTCGCGGTGTACGGTTTGATACGGTTGCGGGTGGCGAGAGAGGTTTCTGGATTTATTAAGAGTATTTGAGCGGCGAAAGTAGTTGTTGGGGATCGGATACCTAATGGGTTATTGAACTTTTGTACTTAGGCGTTTTTTTTAGTTCTTTGGGAGTTAGTCGCTTAACGTAAAACGTCCAAAACCGCCCACAGGCTATTTATTGACTAAAAAATGATACAAGGGTATAACTGAATGGTATTTTTGGATATTAAAGATTAGTAAAAAATGTCTATATTTCTTTAGCGCGTTTCTATATACAAACGTTATCATACTCATTTCATCGATTTATGTTAATAATAAATAAACGCTCGAAAAACCAATTTGCCGTCACCGTTTTTATCACATACCTATAACATTTGATTGCTTTAAATAAATTAAATGTGGATATACACGTATGCAGCTTATCTCGATTTATTAAAATAGCGTTCCACATCAAGAGTTAAGGTTGAATAGTGGGACGAATAAATTTCAGCTCCTATATATCCACTTGTTGAAAGAAAAAAAAATATATATCTAAAATCTCTCGGAAAGATACAAGCGCACGCTACACGAGAATCCCTGTACTACCGCGCTCGAAACATTTCAAGTGACTAATTTCAGCCGATTAAATTTTTACTTAAAAAAAAGGAAAGAAGAAAAAATCAAGTATAGGTATTTATCATCTGTCCCGATCGATAAACAGCTCGTTTGGAATACCTATCGTCGGCGTTGGCTAAAAGACTCGCACGCTGACCTAGGATAAAGACGTCACGTAATACTGATCGACACGCTATATACAGTTATAATTATGATTTTAATGAGACTGTTAATTTTTCAGTCACCTTCGGACATAATCTCTCTCTCTCTCTCTCCTCCACCACAATTCTGATTAATACGAGGTGCGCGCGCTCGTAAAAGCCGTCATTTTTTCTTACCATAACACAACTCAATTCCAGAGAGGATTACATTACCACAATCCCCGGAGAGAAGAGAATTTCGCTCGCCGCGCCGCGCCTTTATTAAGTTTCTAATTTACGTATTATTTATCGTAACGAGGCGAAAAAGGCGATCTCTGCCTCGTCCCCCTCTCGTAAAAAACGCCGAGTCGCGGAGCTTCGCACACAAGTGTGTGTCGTAAAACTATCAAACGGCTGTATTAGCCGGGCGAAAATCATTTCCGAGATTGAATTATTCACTCGGCAGCGCTGCGCTCTCGTCGTTTTTAATGTACGCGCGCGCGGCTCGTCACCGAAAAAGATTCGACGCTGATTTACGAGACGTTTTATGCGCGGAGAGAGAGGGCACACACGGGTTCATCCTCTTTGCGTCACATATACCAGTGTTTGTCTTTGGGATTTGCGAGTTGATGTGCGCGCGGGTTCTTTTTATTGCACCGAGCGCGAGGTTTGAAGAAAAATTGTGTCCGTAATCTTGTAGTGATGATGATATATACGATAAAATGAAAAATTATGGTTTTTATGAAATTGTTGTCAATATTGTTATGGTACTTTGCATATATTTTTATGGAGATAAAAGGTTTTTATATAATCGCGAAAATGACTCTTGAGTTTAGTAAATTTATTATGGTAAAAATGTAGTCAATTAAGTTTATAAATAGACTTTCTATTCTTAATAGTCCAATTCTGGATTATTTTATGAGTAACTTACGACATTGAAAACTAGAGTTGATTACAAAGTTGTTCTGCAATATTCTGGTACTCTTACCTGCAACATAAATCAAAACGAGAAATTTATTACTACGGAGTGAAATTAATTGCAAATAAATTTTACAAAATTTAAAAATTTTTGCAAGGGTTGAGCTTTTTAAAAATTTAACGATCTTTCCAAAGCGGTTTTATATTCGAAACATTATATGCGTGTATAAAAATTCTTTATACAGTGAACAGAAGTAGGAATTCTTTTGTAAAAAAAAATGTTTATTGAGGTGTAATAAATTAAAAATGTTTCTCAGATTATTATTATTGTAATATAAAGAGTAAACATTTTAATGCACTGATTTAAATAAAATTCACGAGACAGAAAATCCTATGGATATTTTTGGCATGAAAAATCATTTTTAAATTTTATTTATTATAATTAAAATCTCGATTGGCTCGATTAGATGATTAATATAACATAGAAGCAGTATTAAGTATGTATCCCAAAATAACTTGACGACAGCCCTGCCCAATTTCGATCTAATCTTCGTAAATATACGATTTCCTATGGGATCCTTTCTGGTACGGTGAGAATTTCTCAAATTATCATGCCTATGGCGC
The DNA here is from genome assembly GCA_900474315.1 of Torymus auratus. Taxonomy (NCBI): domain Eukaryota; kingdom Metazoa; phylum Arthropoda; class Insecta; order Hymenoptera; family Torymidae; genus Torymus; species Torymus auratus. Next base: position 37,606 of record UXGD01000942.1, read on the forward strand.
GACTCCAACCCATAAAGTGTTATAATGGTATTTATGAAAGGACTATTTAAGTATTTAAATTGGTGATTATAACAGATCTCTGTTTCTTAAATGTTTCTATATAGGCAATATAATGCATTTAATTTAAAATTATGTAAGTATAAAAACGTATTACCGCATGAAATTTCTATTTTATATAAAAATAAAAGAATTGTCTATATATTAAGTCACCACGTGACACACTTTCCAAGGCAATATTTTATCGCAACCAAAAACAAATATCATATTACCCCTAACTTACTCCGAATCGAGACTGTCAAACGTAACTTTGCACCAAAGGTCGCACTTTCAAAATGCAAATTGAAAAATGTATATACTTTCCATGTTGTAATACACGCATATAAAATCAAGTCCCCCAAAAAAACCATCACTTGTGCAAATAATCTATTTTAATACATCATACCTCAATGTCGTAACCATAAAAAAATCGCACAAAAACAAAAACCGTCTAGCATCAGATATACCACATCAACATCGCCGCATGGATAATGATCGATCACCGCCGTCCTTGCTCTCTAACCCCATCGCGCCCATATTTACCCAACCGCAGCGCGGCTGTTATGTGTGCTCTCCGCAAAAAAGAACCACATTTGCGCGGGAGCCGAAAGCTACCTTTCTCTCTCTATCTCCCTCGCTATAATTAATGCCCAGCGCGTTTCAATTAGCTTTGCGCTCGCTCCCGAAGCCGTGAGAATCGGGCGAGTGCAGAGATGCGCTGCATGCGGCGTCGAACGCATTCATCATTCGAGACTCGGGGTATATGTGTGTGTGTATATCTCGATTATCGATCTATGTGAGAGAGAGAGAGTGATATTTTCTTTCTTTGCCGTATATATATACGACGGTGGATTAATTGCGCTTCGTTTGCTCTCTGCAAGTAATGCGCGCGGGACTGTATATATATAGTGATTTAGTGGCGGAGTATCGTAACTTTCGCGGGCGCTCGTGTGCAGCGAGTTTGAAAAAGGGCTCGCACGTCGATGATGATTTTCAAGGAAGTGCGAGGAGGAGCCGGTTTATCGAGCGCATGTTTATCCCCTTTTTCGTCGTATTTCTAATTCGAAAACATGAGAACTATTTCTGAATTATCATATGTCTATGTGACATTAAACACTGATAATTATGCGCGATGTTCGATGATGTAAAATGCGTATAATGATGTAAAATTGCCGATAATCCGTTTTGATGAAAATTGCGTATTTTAAAATGCAAAATGTGATACTTAAGATCATCGTAAACGTTTCACACTTGTAACGAAATCTATATAATTGAAACCATTATACATAAAATACCGTAAAAATAAGTATCTACATTATAATACCAGACGGGACTTTCTCTCTTCACAGACTTTACAAACTTTATCCTACTAGCGCCAAAAGCTCCCTTTTCTCCCTGCCAAAAAGGAACCTCGCTCGTGAAACAAAAGCTGCAGGAAGCAATTATTCACGAGGCGCGGACCGCACGAAGACGACGCGCGCTCACTCGGTGAGAGAAAGGGTTCCTCGCGCAGGGAATGCGAAATCCCTCACTCCTGGCGACTTATTTCTCTCTATACACCCGAGGCAGAGAGATGCTGCATTGTCCGAGGTCGTGGTTTAGGGCGGTGCGCTCCTCGTTTGCGCCCCTTTTGTATCCCCTCGAGGGCCTCGCACATGCGTCTTTCTTTTTGCCCTAGACGCGACGGCTTAAAAGTCGAAGAGAAAAGGAGGAGGAGGAGGATGGAGGATGCGTTCGATGGAATTGCAAATTTTTGAATGGAGGCGCTTTTTTGCGAGGGGAGAATAGGGAGGGGAAGAAGTAGTTTTTTGTTTTGGAGGTTTGAAAATTATGAGACAGTGCTGGATTTTTTTTAATGAGGTGGTTGGAAGATTTTAGGGACAGGGTAAAAGAGGGTCGATACGTTTAAAAGTTTTACAATATTTTAAGAACTGAATTGTGTTTTAAAGTTTTGGAAAAAATTATTTTATGGGTTCGAGAAGTTTACAAGAGGAACAATTTTTATATGTAAACTTTTTACTTTTGTTATAAGAAAAAGACTATCGTCTTTTGGGATTTGTACTTCTTAAAAATATACTAAAACAAAAAACTTACTATACATCCTTTCCTTATATACAAAAAGACGTAAAAAGCCTAAAAATCCATAACACACACCCCCAATATCGACCTGATATACAAAACAAGCTATTATACTCATATGCAACCATCACAAAAACCACCCACTTCCACATACGCTCTCCCTCACCCCGAGCTTTCATCCAACCCTCCGCCATCTGTCCCTCAAACTACACAAAAACTCTCCCCCGCACGCTATTCCCACCTCTTTTTCTGCGAATCCCGTTGCTTACTCTACGGGCGATCGGCGCCGCGGGGTCGCGCAATTATCCATAATGCACTCGATGCCGGAAGCCAGTCGCGCCGCGCGTCCTTCTGCGCGCGATCGCGCGGATGACCCTTCATTAGAGAAAGAGAGTGAGAGGGAGTAATGGATAGTTGCCACCGAGAGAGAGAAGTAAGGAGGGTGGGCGGCGGAGGAGAAGTGTTTTTCTGGGTAACGCTGGTTGGGATTGATTGTGATTAATTCGTGGGTGTTTTTTGTTGGAGGTTTTGGTACAGGGTAAGGATTGATTTTATGTTTTAGAAGGGAAAATACTGGTCGAGGTACCATTATTATACATGTATATTTTAATCTTTCCATTTATAATAAATAAAATGTTAATTTTTAGGCAACGCCACAGTATTACTCATGATTCTAAATTATAAAAACATTCATTTTTGCACGACTAACAAAATAAGCATATTCCCAAACGATACCGCAACCCTCCGTACTATTATCGACACTGTTTCAACAAACAGATACCTATAGCAATGCATAACGCATCATCCCGACAAACACCGTGAATTTCCGCGCGCTTGCCGCCGCGTAATCCAAGCACCACCAGCCAATCAGCCTCGATTTCCACGCACCACCCAGCGTTTCTCTCTCCTCTATATACAGGCGGATTCGACGAAGCCTCTCCGCCAACTGTTATTTTCAGTTTCTCTCTCGGCCATATACGCACGGGTGGTATGAAGAGATTTGCGCGCGCGGCGGCGGCGCTTCGAGGGCGAGAGTGTTAGCGTGCGGTGGATTTTTCCCTGGCGGAGTATAGTGGGCCGATTATCGGTTGCGCTCTCGTGTGCGAGGATTTTTTAGCGGGAGAGAGAGAGACGTGCAAGTGCTACTTTGCCGGAGGAGGAGAGGCTTGCGAGGAATTCGCCATTTTTTCCAAACGAAAGGCCGGGAGAGATGTATGTTTGCGCCGAGTGGAGGCCGAGCGGTTTGGTGTGTATACGAGGATTTGCTTTTTGTTTTGTTGCCAGATGGGTGGTATGTATAGTTGGTAAATGGTATTTTGAATCTGATTTTTTGTTAGAAAATTTTGTCGATCTTTATGGTAAAGTTATTTGTATACGATGGTATGATGAATTATTATTATTAAGGTGAGTAATTATTATTTTACAAAGACTGAAATAGTAGGGGATTAAGTTTCACGATGCAGCGAGATAAGAGAATCACCTCGAGTGATCACGCGGATAAGGCGGACATAGCGCTGGAATGCAATGTGATTCCTGCTCTTATCAGATTCTCGTTGCATCCACGTGAAGATAAGGTAATTTACTATATTGATTATGACATTATGAGCTTAATACACGTAATCATACGGACTACGGTAGAGCATAGATGTATATATAAGTACCGTATCAGTGAAAAAATTTGTTGCTGGATTTAATCGATATACACTTGACAATTTTATTATTAAACAATTTTTATATACTTGATAAAAAATGTGATAGCAAGAATTCCACTTCTGAATCGTGTTATTTGTTATTTATTTATGTCTTCCAATGGATCATTGTGTATACAATTTTAATGAAAATAAACTTTTTTCGTGAACTTCTCGCTTCTCAAATTTCGCAGCATTTCGAATCTCCAAAACCTCCTTCAGAAACTATGCGAAACTAACTACCTAACCACTCACGAGAAAACGATCGACTTAATTTTCAATTCATCAGGTCTCGAGAGAAGCCTCCGTACTCTATAACCAGCGTTCCTCGTCATATTCACTGCTGCTGCTACGTGTGCAAAAAATGATGCACGCGCGTTGAGAGAGATCCACTTAGATGATCGACCCATACGAGAGAGAGGCTGCGCTGTATTGCGTTTTTGCTATAGGCCGCCATTACCGTATCGCTGCTACCTGCTCGCGAGTGGGAGCAGATTTAATTGGGAGATGCACAGGTGCGAGCGAGCTAGAAAAGTATAGAGGAAAGGTGAATCTTTTGTGTACATGGATTCAATAGGGACTAAAATATACGAAAAAATTTACGAAAATGTGCGTTTTGCCCCTAATCGTTTGCTGGGTTTATCAATAAAAAAGGAGGCGATTCTTTCTTAGACGTACTGTTCTAGGCCGGCTTGTATAATCACACTATATAAGGTAGCTGACAATTTTTTAAGCGATAGTAGACGCACTCCATCTGTTGGTAAAAGAATGAACTAAGATATTCATTACATTTGTCTGAATGTCTACAATTCTCACGGCTGCCTTCGTCTATCCCCGTCTACCCTCTAATGAGCCCAGCAGACAATTCGGGGTGAAACACACATTTTTGAAAATTTCATCTTTACTTTCTATTTTAATCCGTTTTTCCGATTTTTATTTGTACCTTTTAGTCGCAGAGAGTGATCCAGTCTTATTCAAAAACATAAATCTTAAATGAGTAATAAAATAATTTTCACAATCAAGAACCAAATTTAGTTCAAGCTAAGAGTCTTTAAAACCGTTCGATCCTGTACAAAGTTACGTGTATTTGAAAATCGTTAAAAATTGCAATTTTTTTTTTTTTTTGTCCTTTTTGGCGAATTTCTACTGCACGTAACTCTGCTCGTTTGATTATAATGATTCTCCCCTTAAATTAAAGCTCGTTTCGTTTTCTTTATTTTTTTTTCATATATTTTTTTTTTTTAATATTGATAAGTAATTAGC
>UXGD01000943.1:0-42665 GCA_900474315.1 Torymus auratus
CCACTACGTTGTATCTTCTCAGCAATTGACGATAACGACACCGCGTTTGGCCTAGATTTTGTCGCTAATTTGTCGCTCGAAGATGTCGTAGATCCCATGTCCCAAAAGTTGACCGTTGTCCCAAAAAACGACCTCGGACCACACGCATATAATCAAAAATGATAACAATCAAAAATACCAATTAACTCATAATTGGATATTTTGTCGCTAATTTGTCACTAAGTTTCCCGTCTCGAGATCTAGCTTTTCTGGGGAGAAATCACATGACTACCGGTGAAAAATCGAGAATTTGACAAAAATACACACAGTAGTTTATTTTCACGAGGCATTTTCTCGCTATTGTAATCGGTAACCGTATCTAACAAATTTTGAGGGGACGTATTTAATCGTAACAAAAAGCATCCAACAGTTTTGATTCAATTATCTAGTTCTTACGCATCTTACGCATGAACGTGTTTAAGTCTCTAATCAGTTAAAAAACTAAAATACATAATTTTGAGATTTTTAAAATTCGGAGACAAAGCAATTCAACTAAAAAGTTAACTCCTCCCTTTCATTCAGTTATTTCTTCCTGTACTCGGTTCTATACGGACAATGCGAAAAGAATCGCACATTAAGTATTGCACATACATAACCCCAAAGACAAGTTTATCACGCGCAAATCGCACTTAACTAGAAAGTTACTGAAATTTATGAATATCACCGGGAATCAGCATCCTAAACTTTCGATTTCCTTCCCCCTCACGCGCAAGTATAACAAACGGAATGCCGCGATAAATTATCGAGCTAGTGCGCGCGCTCGCGCCACCGCCGTTTGTACGCAGGCGCGCCATAACAAGACAATTAGAAAGCGCTAATTATCTAGTAGCGAGCGGTGCGCACGCGCTGCCGCCGGGGAAATAATTATACCTGCGCGCAAGAAAAGGCGGGGAGAGAGAGAGAGAGAGAAAGGACGGAAGAGAGGGAACGACGCAGCAACAGCAGCAGCAGCAGCCGCGCGTTAATGGAAGAGGCGGAGAGAGAAAATTGAAACCTTCGCGATTTAAATATATCTGCGTATTGTTAGACCCTCGCTCACTGCGCGCGTGCCTTAATTAAACCTACTTAATTTTCTTTGAGCGAGAGCGTCCGCATGCCTGCCTGCAGCCCCTCCCAGCGTAATTAGCGCGGCGGCCGCGGCGTCGCTCACTCGCGTTGCTCGCTTTGCGGCTTTTACCATTCCTCCTTCGTCGAAAAATGCCCACACATGTGTGTGCGTGTGTGTGTGCAACAGGGAGGAAGGGAGGGAAGGTTTATTTGAGCCGAGCCAACAAATTACCCGCGCGCACTTTCCAAACAGCGCTTTTTGGGTAAAGTGGCTACCGGTTGAGCTAACACATATACATATAACGTATACACGTGGAAAGAGAAGGCAGAGAGACGGTAGCTGTATGTATCTCTCGCTCTCTCGGTTAGGCGTAATTAACTACTCGTTAGAGACGTTTTTGCGAGTAATTAGCCGGAATGAGTAGTTTAGGACGGCGTATTAAGTGTTCGCGACGGCTGACCGGTCTATCTTACCGGCAACCGATACTGTAATGAATCTGGTTTGCGTAACGTGTTAGAAGAATTAATGGTTTTTTTTCTCATTATTCGGAAGTGTATGAAGTCTTAAAACGAATTATATTCGTTGTTTCTTAGAAAAAAAAAGAATTTAGCAGCTTTCTTGTCGATTGTAATCTTAAAATGATAAAGTCGGTAAAGTAGGAATTTGTGATAATACCTTCTGAATTAAGGTTATGCTCCGTCATTTCATATTACTAGTTTTTATCAAAGAGAACAATTTGTTATTTTCATTATTAAACTATATAACATAGGTATAAGACAAAATTTTACGTACTCAATGAGGATATCAATATTAATGGTAGAAAACGTCAGTCGGTAAAGTAGAGCTTAAACTGCTCAGTTGCTTAATAATAACAAAACCACTCACGATCTCATTGCACATCATCTATACACAGTCTCACTTCGGGCCACAGCGCTTCCATAAAATAGCATGAAATTGCTGCCACTTTATCGAACTTGTAATTATCGATTACGCACACCTCGGCATTGCGCATTCCGCGTGCCATTCGTTCTGACTCATCGCCGATCATCATCATCATCGCCATCTCGATGCCCAAGATACAATCGCGATAGCAGTATGTATATATCGATTACGCACGGGCGGCGCATATCCCGGCGGGGTTATTACTTAGAGGTTAATACGGCCGCGCCGCCTAATTGCAAGTCACACAAACGCCTCGTTCATCAAGCCCCTTCCCCCTTCTGTTTCTCTATATCACTTCCTCCCCTCTCACCTCGCTCTTCTTCCTTTCGAATACCTCGCGGAGAGCTCGAAACGCGCCAAAGTGCGTTGCCAAGCTCGCTCTCTCTCTCTCGCTCGCGATGACTAATGACGCTTTAAGTGCCGCTTAAGTGGCGCTGTTAGCACAAATACTCGCGCGTTCTTTTGCGCTTTTTGCGGGTCTTCTCTCTCTCGTCTCTTGGTCTCTGCCTCTTTTTTTCTCTCATCGTCGTCGACGTCGTCTCGCTCGTTCTTTTGGATCCCGCCGGAAAAACGCGCGTCGAGGAATCCGAGCGCTTTCACGCGCGCGTGAAGTGAGCAGTGAGGAGAGAGAAAAAAGTGCGAGTGTCGTGTGTGGACGAAGAATAGATCAAAGGTGTCTGTACGAGGGTAAGTGAGGAGGAGTAGGAATCGATGAAAAAAGCGGTGCAGAGAGAACGAGAGGATGGTTTTTTCGCTTGGTATTCGTAGAGTTTCAAGAATCTGGTGGCACATATTTTATGCCTTCGTCTTGGAGGCATAAAAAAAAGATGAAAGAGGGATATACATAAGTTTGTAAGATGTCGAGGAATCCCTATAGCGATTGCTTGTAATTTATGTAGATTTTGTGTCTATAACCGTTCCGAAGTTTGCTAAAAGTGATTTCTAAGCGACTTCTACCAGTACAAATTACTCTGTAAACACAAGCTCGAGAACTTTCTAGCATCGAGTGTATGCTAAGCCATTATACAGCTATATTTGAAAGATTCACAATCTGGTGATAAAATAGGTGGTTTAACAAATTCATTGCCTCAATTACATAAAGCAAAAATAATTTTGTAAACAACAAGTACCTCTTGTCCACCACCGAACGTTCGCAGAAATCACATTTTATCAGGCCTGACGATCGTCGGCCCAAATTCCATCTAAATCAATCCCGAGCCATTTTAATTCGCTCCCGAAATCCTTCATTAAGATTAATCAGCGCCGCGTATACCGCTCGGCAATTTCTCGGCCGAGAATCCGGAATTTCGGTAGTAGGCCCGTCCGTCTATTAATTCCCCTGTGCGGGGCCGGGACAACCGAAACAAAGCCGCACGAGGCAAAGGCGAGTATATAGTCGAGACGAGAGGACGGAGAAAGAGACGAGACTCGAAAGAGAGAGAGAGCGAGCCGCGCGCGGCTAATGGAGTCATTCTGAGTACAGTCGGCGGCAGAAGTGAGCGTGTCGCAAATCATCGCGAGATTAGAAATTCAAATTTACACGCGGCGGCGCCCGAAATCGCGCGGCCCGATCTCAATAGGCGAAACAAACGGACCGATTGTATTACATTGTGCGCAGCGCGATGGGGGAGAGATTTGTTTCTTCGGATCCACAAATATAATGCGTCTGTATTCCTCTCATCCTCCTCCTCCTCGTTGTCTTCTTCGTCGTCGCAGCTGCGAGAGTCTCGAATTTAGCCGCGGAATGCAGATTCATTCGCGCTTTATTACTCGATCCCGCCTTTGACAAATTGCCGCGCGTGTAGATATATATATTTCCGCGAGCTTTGTTTGTGCGTGCAGCGCGCCTCTTAATTAAGGAATTTATAAGGTGACAGAGCCTTTTAAGATCTATAAATGCGCGTACACGAGTGGCTCGTTATATGCACGCGCTGTATGCGTACACATACACGAGAGAGGAAAAAAAATAAAAGGGCGAGAGCATATAACGAACGCGAGGCTGAATTGATGTAGTCGGCCGGCGGCGCGGCCGAGCGATGTAAACGCCGGCTACATTGATTACGGGCATTTTTCCTCGGGTATTAATGGCGCTGCTGTGTGTGCTGTGTATATGCGCGCCTCGGTTGTTGGGAGATGCTTGAAATTACTAATTCGGAGAAAGAAGGGGTAGAAGTCGATGATATGGTAAGTGATTCTCGAGGTGATTATATGATTCAATTACGCGTTCTGCGCTCGTTTCGTTGAAAAGTTTGTGTAATAAGGTAAGAGTCGCAGGATTTCGGCATGAATAAGTATGGACGTGAGTAACGTGGCCAATTATCGAGATTATTTAATTACTCTTCTGGGATATATACTTACTGTAACAAGATTTAAAAAGAGAGTCAATGGGCTTATACATGGATTCCGAAGGTAACCGATGTCGCGGTATAACTGAACATGCCCCGAGCAACTAAACAAAATCATTAATATCCATTGTGGATCGATCTTGGATGAATTGTTCTGACCTCTCGCTGATGGATCAACAACACGTGTCTTATTGATGCGCGCGATGTTACCAAAGTTAAGACCACGATGTGTGTAAATTACAGTATTAAAGCGCGTCGGCAAAGCTAAGAATTCAGGTACCTACTAATACCTTCGGTTCACATCTCTTCATCTGATAAAGCAAGAATTCCAGCATCAGGTATGTTACATCCCAGGGACAGCGAATCCCATTTGTTTTTGTTCATACGTATCGCTTTATTAATTTCAGGAAAACCGAGAAACCGCAGCCAATTCCACCGCTGCCATTCCCGGAATCCCAGAAAAATCGCCTTAATTACCAGCATAAACAACTAACGGTACGGAGCCGCAGCTAGCAGCAGCGTAGACTTGACGAGTGTTACCACCGTGAAACCTCACCTATAAGCCTCCCACCTATCCATCATCCAGAATTTCGCGGAATCCGCTGAAAAAGCGGATATGGCGCGAAAAACGTCGCGGTGGCGGCGCGTCCAATCAGCGCGAGAGTTTCCACGACTGGGGCTAAAAGAAACGCGAGGAGAGAGAGAGAGAGCTAATCAGCATGCGTTCCGCTTCTCCTCGAGCCAATTAGAAATACTCTGTTTTACCGACTGTCAGAGAAGGAGAGAGAGAGGGAGCGCATTGAGCAGCAGCGTATTGAGTTGTATCGGCCGAGTTATGTTCGCTTCGTTAGCGCGACCTCGCGCGATTCCTTCCACCTCCGGCGCTTGATTTACGGGCGAGTCAACGGACTCTCTCACTGTAGAGAGGGAGAGGATCGCTAATAGTCCGCGGGCAGCCCCGAGGAGAGCAAATATTCCGCTCTCTAATTGGAATTGATTAGAGGCGAGCGAGAGGAGAGCTGGAATAAAGACGGAATTGCTCGCGACCGCCGCGAAAGCGGAACGGGAGACGCGCTGCTTTATGGACCTATACACATACACACACTGAAAGACGTCTCTTTCTGCGAGCAAGCGAGCTTGTTGCGTCTCTTCTTTTTTCTCAAGCGGTGGCGGCGGCTGCGCTCAATCAATTATGCCTCAATCTGCGTCGGGCATTATTTAGCGCTCGACTACAAATATTAGCACTCGATTAATGCGCCGGCAAGCGAACGCCAAGAGAGAGGAGGAGTGGGTACATTAGCGAGAACGTTCTTTCTCTCTCTCTTGCTTGCTCGGCATTCATCAAGCTTATTACGCGCTTTGATGTTGCTCTCTCTCGCTATATACTCAACGCTGAAGATGACTGAGATGTTTGCGGCGCGCATTGAGCGCTAATAAAATTTTTTTTATGGACGTTGAATGTGATATCGTGTCGACGGTTTATTAATTTGTTGCGCATATTTTAGAATGATAGGGACGAGTCGGGCTGGAAATAGTAAGAGAAGAGTGGTGATTTTGAGGTTAGAGCGTGTATTTATGGTAAATAGGTCATGGGGATTTATGTTATGGTATATCTTTCAGACGTATTGCAGATAATAAAATGTATGTAAATGGTATTTACGAAATATATGTACACATACACACAATTATCGATTAAACATACTTCTGCTAAATTCAATCAAGAACAAAGAATCTTTTACCATAATAAAGCACAAAATCACTATTTTCAGATTATGGACAATACTTGGTTGTCAATAAGCGGGCACTTTTATCGAACTAAGTATAAACGCACAACGTGACTCAGATAGAAGTAGGCATTCTCATTAGCGCAATAGGCACATTAGCATGTAACATGATTCTCGTTCTTTTCCCAGCGGAGAATAAATGCAGATGAAAAAGCGATTTAACAAAGGCATCCCCAAAACCTGATTTTCTTTCAAAGCGCGCTCAATTAACGTGATTACAAAGTCCGAAATCGACTTAATATGCGCAGCAAACGACAAAACTGGAAAATTCAAATGAACGAATACGCGCGCTCCTTCCGTTATAATCCAATTATACACTCTGTCCAAGCGATTCTTGCCGAGGCCGAAAAAATTTAAAAGTATAATCTCCCTCTCTTTCTCTCCCTTGGCGTGTACATCGAAAAACAATCCGAAAACACAGCCGGCTGATTACGTATATATCTCCCAGCGCATTGCAAAAGGTGTCTCAATACAGATTGCGGAAAAAAGTGCGCTTGCTCGCTCGGTGTATAGAATAATAATAAACGAACGAGAAGCTTCTCCTCGCCTCGGCGCGGCCGTTTGTTTTTGTTTTATCGGAGAGAAGAGAGAACTCGGCTCGCTATCGCAGTCTAGCGCTAACGAGGCTGTTAGCAGCAATTATTCTAATTAATATCTCCCCCGGTTACTCGCGCGATAGAAGCAGCAGCTCTTCTCTCATTTTTTCATGCCTCGGGGTCTCTCTCTTTCACTGCGCATGCGCGTCCCATTCGCTTTACGAGGAGAGGCTCTGTCCGATGCTTTTTGCCCTCCTCGAGAGGCTGATTGGCTATTACGTCTTCTTCCTACCTTAGTTAGCGCGAGATTGAGTCTTTCGGCTGCTGCTGCTTCTTCTTCTTCTTCTTCTTCTCCTCTCGTCTCATTTTTTTTATGGGGTCTTGCGACGATATTTTCCGAGCTGGATGACGACGACGACGACGAGTATAACCGTCGGCTTTCGTTATGGCCGGCCGACTAATGTCTCAATTATGCAATAATTTATACGGGGGGCCGCTGTGTAAACATCTTTTTTGCCGTGGTTATTTCGCAGGATGTAGACCAATTCGGAATTGTTAGAAATTTCAAATGACACGCGGACGCGTGTGCGTGATTGGATTCGCATTCTTCGCGACGTTCGACGCTTGGAATTCTAACGAACGAGCGGGTTTCGAATTATTCCGGCTGTGTAAAAAGCTTTTTCAATATATTTGTAAAAAGCTGGTGAAGCGGTGATCTATTGATTGTTAAGTCGATAGTGGAAGTCTTATTAATGAAACAGAGTTTCTTGAAGGCAGGGCTTAGAATGTTGCCTTAAAACTATTTGTAATTGTAGCAAAAACTGTATTATATACCTTCGAGCATGTACGTAGAAAAATATTGCACAATCTTAAAAGACAATTAATTCGCGTTATCGGTAAACGATATTGTTGAGCGAGTGTCAGTGTCATCACAACTCTTATGCATTGAATTTTTCGTTATTTGAATTTGTTTTCAAGTTTTTTAAAAGTATCTCAATCAACCCACCGTTGAAGTGAGTTGAACGAAAACAATGGAAAGACCGAAGATCGTATTTTTAATTATTTCAATCCATTTTGCAGTTTCTCTCAACGCTTTTAAATGCATTTACTCAAAATAACTTGGAGACCAGTAGATTACTAATACAAACAAAACAGTAAAGTATGTAGCTGAATAGTAGCTGTTCATCCCTTAACGCATTGCAAAGCAGGCTCAAAAATTAAAGATCATCAAAACAAAGAATCCCCTCCTTCCTCACCCAGCATTTCAAGACACGAAAATGTGAAAAATTGCCCGTCGATGATCTCGCTCGCTAGATTAGCATTTCTCGAAAACCAAGACCGCGGCGCTCTCTCGCCGTGACGAAATGGGCTCTTTAAAGCTACAAATCGCCTTTGTTTTTCAAGGCCTCTCTCTCTCTGCGCGTTCAACGAGGGCCTCGGAACTGTCTTCCCCCGGGCTTCGCGTGATGAACGGAAGCCGCAGTTTTGCATAAATTGAACGCGGCTGCGGGACAATCGATCGATCACTTCACTGTATGCACACACGGGAGAAAGAGAGAGAGGTAAGGCCGCTGATCTACGGCTCTTGTCACGCGGCAGAACGAATTTACAGCCTTATTCCGATAACAGTCATGCAGCAAAGGAGGGGGTTGCGCGAGCGCCGTCGTCTTTTAAATTTTCAATGGGATGAGGTAAAAACGTGGGAGGTTGAGAGAATTTATTTCATGTACGCTGAGGCTGCATGGATTAAGGGGTTTCACGGGGCCTGAAGTATGGGAATTCGATTAATTAAATGGCGGTGGAGAAATTTTAGTATATATGTAAAAGATATGGTTCTTTGGGGACTGCTGTGAAGGATCGTTTAGGGGACAAAATTTAGTCGATACTCTATTCGGTTTTCTAGTTTATACATAATGCTGAGGAAATTATACGATTATGCGATAAATGGACGAATTGATTGTCATTTTATTCGAACCTGAACTTAATCACATCGTTTTTCACAACTTCAACCAACAACAAACATACATCTTCACCAGAACATTTCCCACCGCTGCATCTCGACCCAAAAATCTAAAGTAGCCCGCATACAGAATATCCCAAACCTCATCGTCGATGCACGATAGAACCAGCCCAAACCAAGCGCCGCCGCCACCGAAGAATTAGAATTTTAATTCGCAAACAAAAGACTTCATTTGAATTCGCGCAGACCTCTATCTTTCTCTCATTCCCTCTCCGCACGTCCCAGCCCTACATCGTCCGAGATCGCCGCGAGATTACCGCTCACTCGCGTGATAAATCAATTATCGGCGCGAGACACATGAATTTCAAGAATAGAAGCGAGAGAGAGGGTGAGGGTATACTACACTTTTATGTATCGGCGGGACGGCACGACTCGCGCGCTCGCATGAAATACGGCCGGCCGATTGTGTCTCCCTCGCGCTCGCGGACACAAAAGGCCACTCGCGGAAATACGTTGTCTTTACAATCGCCCGCGCGGCCATATTGCTGAGAGAGAGAGAGGGGCTCTCCGTCGTCGTTGTGTACCTCACGAATTGCCGTGCTGAGAGAGCGAGTCTCGACCTTAAATAAGCCATCAAAGCTGAAAAAGTCCCCGCGGCGAGCGTGCGCTGAGGGGACGCCTGGTAATGCAGTGTAGAGTTGTAAGGTACGAAGGTAACAGCGTTTTTGCGCTGGATAATGTGCGCTTGTTTATTTACGAATATCGTAGTTCGGCGACGGTGGGTTGGTATATTATACGATTCGGATAGAAGTAAGTTACTTTTGTAGAATTTATGTGAGTGTTTGAAAAAGGTGAAGTAATTGTTTTTTAGGTTGGGGGTTAAAAAATGTTTTTAGGGGGTTCGAGGGTGATTTTACCGACTGAAGAAAATCAGCTTATAATTTTCAATAAATCGCAAGAGTAAGATTAGTGAGTGTATAAGGTAGCAAGAGAAAATCTTAACAAACCTAATAAAAATTTCCTCAGCCCCCATAGGGGGTAACCCCCCTAATAAGAGGTATCATCGTTATTTACCAAAATCATAACTATTTTAGTACGTAATTTATAGAAAGTTTTCGGTACAATTGTAATAAAAGTTTCGCTCACTTCTCTTACAAATAAATCCCCAACCTCAAAAAACAACACCTCAACGAATAAAAAAAAACAACCCAGCCCCTTACAAAGTCCGCTAAAATATAATATATAAATTACAGTCGCAGGAATACTTAACCGCCGATATTTAAATCCAGCTTAACTTTAACATCTGCCTCCTTCCTCCCATTCACAGGAGCTTTCATCTGCATATAGGTATCCATCCAATGCCTATATATACAAGCACCACCACCACCTTCCGATCTCCTCGGAAACCGAGCAGAAAACAAGAAGTAAACATCGGCCGCGCGCACGAACGACTTCCTCTCGTCCTCTCCCCCCAAGAGGAATGAATCCCTGCAGTGTGTCTGTATACACTCGCACGGAGGAGGAGGAGGAGGATACTCGAGCGCCGGGGGGAGGAGCGTCGTCGTCGTGAGTAAAAAGCGCGCGCATCTCGTTGCCTCGGTTGCTGCGCCGCCGCCGCCGCCGCGAGAGAGAGATTGCCGGGCGCGATAGCGGGGTGATCTGTGAGCCCCGGTGTGTGGTACCCCCCTTTCCTCCCCCTCCTTACCCTCACTACTCCCCCCTCCTCATCCTCTCACGTTTTCGCGACCCTCCGGATTGAGACGTCTCTCTTAGGCCTCTCTCGCTCTTTGTCCGCGCTTCTCTCTCTCTCTCTTCCCGTCGATCGTATTTACGAGTAGCTCGCGGAGCGCCGTCTTAGGGAAAGGACGCGCGCAGAGAGAAGAGATTACGGACAGGAGAGATGCAGAGCAGCCGGCGCGTATTTCAATTGAATGAAAAAAGGGGGAGGTAGAGAGCACACACACGCATACACACAAATTATTGTGTGCGCGAGAGAGGCTGCGAGGGGGCATCACACACGTGGGAGAGGAGGAAATGGAAAATATGGCGCCAAAGGAAGGGCTTTGATGTATAGACGCGGTGAGTACGCACGGCTGGCTTGTAATGCGCCTATATACGTATTTTAGAGTGTGTCTTTTCTAATAAGTGATGAAGGAATTCGCTGCGAGATATCGTCGAAGTATCGAAACTTATCGACGCCCATAGGAGATTAACGGCTGTTTTAAAGACGTTGAGAGATAATATTTATCGGAGGTGAAAGGGTGGAATGAAGATTCAGTGGTCGAAGTATATGAAAAATTTCGAAATACACAATTTTCATTTATATGAATGGTAATGTAATTATAAATCTGTGTGGGGATAATCAAGAAGATAAAAGTTTACTTCTATAGAATTCATTTCAGTTTTGAAATTTAAATCGTAAAAATAAAGGTTCATGAAAAAAAACTGATTAAATACGAAACTGTATTTAATAAAAGAGTCTATTTAATGGCATGGTTATTAATCTCAAGAAAAATTTTCACGAGCATTCGGTGTATTAAACCCAGCCGATTCCCGAGCATTTATCTATATCGAACCATATACACCACTATTCACATTAACCCGGCCTCTAAAAAGGTCTCTTATATACACCATCGCGTGTATAATATGTGGGAACCTCGACGCTATTAAACCCACTAACTCATAACAATAATGTGTCCCATCATTAAATCGGCCAAACGAATCACACATACAGAAAAATTAATTTATCTCCATTTGTAAACACGCGTCTCTCGGAACTCTCCTATTCCCTCGAAAGAACGAAAAAAAAAAAAAATCAAATCGATCGACCGTGAATCACCGTAATTTTCCCCCTAAAAAAGCCGCCGCCGCCTTTCATCCCTCCTCTCCAAGTGGCTACTTTAATTCCCATAAATCAAAAAAAAAAAGTAAGTGGAGTACTACCAAAGCAAGCATAACTCATCGATTACCGAATTAGCCGAAGAGGCCCTGGGAAACGGCGGGAGCTCCGTGACCCAGAAGTCATCGCGTCGCCTTAGCAGCGGCGCAGGTGAGTACAAGAGGACCTCGTCTTCTTCTTTACGTGGGAGTGTACACGTGTTCCGAGCGACGAATTTTCCGGACGATCGAGCGCTGACTATAGCCGACAGGTATACATATATACGCGCCACTCGAGCCCAATAGGCGTGGCGGGGAGAATCGAATTTTCCTCCTCTAAGTATAAGGCTAACGAGTTCGCGTTTTTTTTTCCAACTTACACGAGTAGAGAAAGAAAAGAAACGAGGTGTATAAGGGCTTAATTCGACAGAGATATATCCTAGAGAGACGAATATATACATATACGCGCGCGCGCGCGTGCCTGGGTGGGCTGCTGGTTCATATCTGAGCGGGCGATCGGCGGCCGCCGCCTTTGACGAGGATGACTGACTCTAATCCGCTCCGGGTTAGACAAACAAATGACAATGGAGAGCGAGAGAGAGATGGTTATCTGTAGGTAAAGCCCTGGCGACGACGACCTCTGTTACAGTGCTGCTGCTGGTGGTGTATGTGTGTGCCACACTACCGTACATGCAGGTGGCTCTAACGACGTTAGGGCGCCTAATGACTGATACGACACGCTAATTGGCATTAAGCCGAGAGAGAGAGCGAGAGCTAGTGACACTACTGCTGCAGCAGCAGCTACTACCAGCGTGCTTTTTTTTATGTTCGACTTACCTGATTTTTGAGATCGTTTGTACGGTCGCGCGCAGTGGGGGGACGTTTAATTGGATAGGATTTGGAGGTATTAAATGTGCGCTGTATATAAGCTCTTTTGGTCATTTGGATGGCTGGACCTTCGTTTTTGTTTATATCAATTCGAGCTGATGCAGTTCAGCTGGGCGTGTCTTTTGTGTTTTAATTAGGGCTATTGTCGTTCATTGTGATTTAAGTGGTATGATGCGATCTTATGTACGGTAAATTTTATTGTAAATGCACAAGTCAATTTAGATTATTCGAGAATGTTGATGTTTGCTCGATTATCTTCTTAAAAAAACTCAAGGAGTGTAGTGTAGATGACTAAGGATTTGATAATTTTAGGCAAAGATTTTCGAAGACTGAATATTGTTGCTGTTGATGGCAGATTTTTGTCATGGCGTATTGAAGAACGTCTCAAAAGATTCTTTTTTCTCAAGTCAAAGGCCTAAGAAGATTCAACAATGGTTGAACAAATTTCGGCACGAACAAAGATTAAGATGGTGATTCGAAAGGCGTTTTTGTGAGTATATTGATAAAATAAGGACTATGTGTTCTTTAAATTTTTTGTAACTGCATCAATTTTTAATTCTTTTAGGCCTACTTACTCTCAAAATGTTTGTAATTGGATCTACTTTTCACGTATGATGTGGGAGAATAAATAATTATTCAATTGCTATTCTAAATTAATCAAGTTATCAACTCAAAAAATTCTAAAATAGACCTTGAAAATCACACCACTGGTCTAAAAAATTATAAGGGCAACCTAGCAGCCACACAATCTTGGTTATTGCTTTCATACAGAAAGCAAACATATATTTTTTGCGGAATTTTTACTAGGGTTTTATTAAAAGATATTCAATGTCTATAGTTTTATCTCTTACCCCATGCCTCATATTCTTCCCTACTATTGAATTTATTAATAAACTTCATCCACTACATTGACAAAGTCAACATTTTTACAAATAAACTTAAAACTGCAACAACTGTGTTTCAAATTTAAATCTTATCATAACCCTTCTTGAAAAGTACAATAATCTGTTCTATTAAACTCGAGCTAATGTATGAACTTCGAACGACAATCGTTTCACTAGTCCCGCGCCATTCGACAATTAATCCCGTGTACATCCCGTGTAATTCGATCCTCGCGAAGAAAAACCCTATAACCACAACTACACATCCTTGTTAGCAATTCCCTCCCCTTAAAAAAACACACGCACACAAGCTATCATCACAGCGCGAATGTACACGCACACATCTCGAATTATCGCTGTCGATTGCCGCGGTAATTTCAGCCTCACTCGCCAGCAACAAGAATGCGGAACACGTGGGTTGCCGCCGCCGCCGGCGTCATCAATCTCCCGCGGGGTGTAGTAATACACACTAGTCGGCAACAACTATGTACACTCGGTGTGTATAGGAGTGAGAGAGGAGAAGCGCGCATGCAGGTGTCGGTAATATGCAACAAGAGCCTCTCGCAACACGCTCGTATAGGCATCCGACAAAGACCGGCATTTGTTTCTGCGCGGATATAATACTTAGATCGCAATCGAGAGCGATGTTATATGCGCGGCCAACGCATTATAATATAATGGCTGTGAGGGAGAAAGAAAGAGAGAGAAAAAAAGAGGCATCGATTTTTGTTCTTTTCACGCGGCATGAGAAAAATATGACGCGGAGGGCGAAGAAGAGGTCTGGTATAATTTTGAGGGTGAGGTGTGGCTGTTGCTGGGGAACAATGCGATACCCAGTTGTATACGTAAGAAATCAAAGAATTATTGTAAAAAAAGATACGAAATTTCCTTGCTTGTGAGCCAAAGTCCGCAGCAATATGACTGAGCCCAAGTTCAATATTAGGAACAAAAAAATTTATTACTAGAATCAAAACTTAATAGATAATCGTTTAATTTATTCGAATTTTATCACTTTCACAATTCACTTTCAAAAGTTCTGAAAAGCGAATGAGAATGACGTTATGGTTTCGTCTAAAGGTTTAGTCAATAACAAAAAATACTAGTAAGGCGTGTTTTTGTTCACAAATAGTTGATAACCACGGAAATAGAGCGTTAAATTGTGGTGTCTTACCTCGCCTTATACCTTATACAATGAGTTAATGTATTTTTAAGGTTGCTATAGTGTCAATGCCTCGTCGAAAAAGAACTGTTAATACATCAGCAAATAGCGAGAATAATAAGTAAAGTATTACTTTACGACAGTTATCAATGACTTTGTTTGGGTAACCAGGTACACTGGCAAGAAAAAACTGGTTACAACAGGTCTGACTATTTTAACAATGCTTAAGCTTCAGTTTAAATTGTTTCAGAATACAAAGAATACAATATTTTATGATCCATCATTTCATTAATTCAGTCAGTTAGGTAATCATGTAACCAGATTCAACCACAAATACTTCAACTTCCAAACTCACCCTTACGAAAGTGTACTGTAGTTTTTACTACACAAATTCTATAGTAATAGTTCTGTAGTAAGTTACTACACAACCATTTCCTAAATGGCCCATTTCCTTCTTCAATTATAACACTTTTAATAGGATCGACCGGAGTTTTAAGGAAGAAAATGGGCAAAGCCGATAAAGAGCGTCGCTGCCCATTTTTGTCTTAAAATTGACAATGAAGAAAAGTGACGCTGCTGCTGCCAATTCTTTTTTCAGTATTAGTATTAATTAAAAGTATTATCATTTTACTATAAAATCATGTTTTTACTTAAAAAGTATCTTTAACTATAAAAGACTGTCTTTATTACAAACGACATACTGTGTTCATTACTACACACTACCTGTAGTAACTACTACATATCGTGTAGTTTTGAGCCCATTCCTTTTTTGTGTGGTTGAAACTACAGTTCGAAAATACCCCAGTATTTTTCTGTAGTAGTTGTGTATAGTAACTTACTATAGAACTATTATTACAGAATTTATGAAGTAAAAACTTCAGTACATTTTCATAAGGGCTTTATTTTTTGTCAATCATTGATATGTACTCAATTGAAAAGAAGTCGTTTTTGAAATAGCCCCAACCCCGGGGCAAATTCGCGGTACGACTGCAAGTACTAATCTCAAACTTGATGTATCTACCAGGCGTCAACATTTTGGTTTGAAGTGTACTAAAAAGATATTATTATCTAAGAAAACGTTTTGTACCCATACAATTCTGAGATGAATTTTGGCGTAGCTTCAATTTTTCATAACGAGCTTCAAAAAATTACGAACTAAATAAACAAAAAACTTCCTTTTTAAAATTTGCAATAATCTGATGTCAAAATCGTAATAAACAACATAAAAAATCATAGATACTAATATTCGAAGTACGAAATTTGTTTATTAGGAGACAGCAGACAACTCGAATACTCCATCGGACTTGCTATTATTTCTAGACATAAATTATACCTCTAAAAAATATCGATTTTCAAGGGAAAAATACCGGCCCTCTAAAGGTTAAAGAAATTCTTTTATAGCTAAATTTATTATAAGCAAAGAGTTTTATTACAGCTGTTTCTGAAGTATTTCGACTTTTAAAAGTCATATTATGTCTTAAACTATTATTAATTTCATGCTAAATAGTGTCACATCTTCAAATTTTATTTAATTTAACAGATCGCGCCACTCAGAAATATAAAATATATTCTCTTTTTCAAATCATTAAAGTCTTTCATAAGTACAGTCAGCTAGAAAGTTAGCCCTATTATGGAAGACCTAAGTTTAGTAATTAGATAAGGCATATTCTTCATTTCTGAGTTTCCTGATTTATTATAGGAATTCTTCTCTGAACAGTATAAATATAGACCAAACAAAAAAAAAATATCTTAAGACATAGGATCTTAAAAAATCTGAATACTTTAGAAATTTTCGTCCGATATTCGGTTTGGGAAACTTAAACATTTTATCACGTGTATTTTTATAAACTTGTTATAAATAACAAGTAATGAATTGATAATGAATTATTGGATAATTTTTAATAATACTGACTTGGAACTTTGATCGTACAGCTAATACAACCTCAAGAGCAGGAAAGATACGTGTGTGAAAGCTTTTAAAGCTGCATGTCTTACCATATTCACTTGTTTCTACTTATACAGGATCAGTTGAATACATCAAAGAAAATTTGTAATATTTATTTTCGTATTTAGGGAGAGTCTATATTTTTTAAATATTAAACTCATTGTCTTATATAAAATTAGTTGATAAGTTTTTATCTGAAAACATACACGTACTCTTATACGTTGAACAGAAATAGTGATCCATGCTTTATAATAATAAAAATAAAAAGTAAATTTTGAATAAATCTTTTAAACCTATCCAAATATTATCGGCACACATGATATAATTCAATTTATCTACTTCTTTGCCCAGTAACGAAAATTCCTAATTCTACTCGTCGCTCTAACTCCAACTCCCCAGAATCGCTCTCCTCGGAAAACAGACAGACACTCTCAACCTGTAGGTATACTTATATCGCCCGTCGATAATCCGGAATCCGCAGCTGGAAAATATCCGTGCGCGGGCACGCGTGCGACCCCTCCCTCGAGAAATTCGGAACGTTTTCGCGATTCCGCGCCGCGGCTAGCATCGCGGGTGAGGAGGCGGCGCGAATAAGTCCGTGATCGCGGGAAAAGAAGCCGACGCGGAAAGTGACTAGCTTGTTGCGGTAAATAGACTCCCCCCACCACGCGCGACCTCGGTAGAGGCTAGAGAAAATCTATGATACACGTGCGCATATAAATAGGTATATAGAGGAGTTGCGGAATCACCGAGTTACCAACTCGCTGGCTTGCGCTCCGGGTGACGGTCGCCGACTCGAAAGTGATCGTCGGCCTTTGCGGAGTGGCACTTTTCAGCATGATGTGCAACTGCTTAGTCTTGGGATAGTTATGATGGATGATTGTAGAGCAGTGATTTCGGATTTCACAGTATAAATAGAATTTCGAATAATTTTGAAAACCGATTTTGAAATATAATGTGTATGAGTATAAGCTCCATCGTGGTTTATTGCTTGTCATATAAAAAATTAAAATAAAAAAAAAGCAGAGAATTCCGAACCCGAAAACTAGTAGTATTAGCAAGGCGCCTCACCAACGTGATCCGGCAGAATGTTACGCAGCAGTAGCTTGTTGGCGTTGCGTGTGTGGAAGGCCTCGTCTTGCTCCTGCGTCAGCTGACGCTTCCACTGGTAGTCCAGCCTGTTCAGATACTCCGCCTACGATTTCGGAGTCAGTGAAACGAAAGGGACAATAAAAGTATCAGCTTATTATTTATAATAACTGCATATACCTGCCGATCGATCAAATGGAGCGAGAACGTCAGATAAACGATGGTCAGAATGTGCGCATACGGCGTGCTCAGGTGCGGATTCCACGTTTCGGTATTGGCCTGTGGAAGAAAATCAATGCAGAAGATATTTTTGATAATGACGATGAGAGTATTTAAGAGTATGACAAAAATATTTAATGTACCTGAAATACAAAAGCTCGATAGTCCCAGACGTTCCAAGCGTAAAACGTTATTATCGATATGCCGGCGAAGAGTTTTAGGATGAAGTGTATTCTTAAAAATAAGAAAGTCGTGAAAATAGCCAGCGAGCACGTTTCTGTCAATTGCTAGAATGTAAAAAGCAGAAAAAGATTATGTTGATCATGTTGCCAGTTATAAATAATATATAGAAGTATCAATATAGAAGTATCAATAGAATGCTTTTGTTTTTGATGTCGAAAGATTGGTTCAATTAAACAAATATTAATTGAAATAAAAATTGAACACTTTCAATAACATCATTTTTCAAAATGATAAAGAAACTTTAAATCAATCAAATTATTTTATAAGAATGGTGACAGCAATAAAGCCTTCATAAATTTAACATTTTTTTGTAAGTATCATATTTTGTTTGGTATTGAATTTGTACCGAGTAAAGTTACAAAATTAATATAAAGAATATTATATAAAGAAATAGTAATACAAGTATAGTAATACATAAGTACATAAATCTGCGATTACTTACCCACGGTGTCGATACACAGTTGGTGATCAATACCGGCGCCTGTGCGATGCTCTCCGTGATGTTCTCCTTCTCGCTCACGATATCGCACTTGCACTCGAGCTGCAACAAACGACATCTAAATTATTCATTTAATACATTCCACCGCGACAGCTTACGGAATGCCCAATTCTTCACCAGTAGAGTAAATACTGCTGTCATTGCCATTATCGCCGATATAACGAAGTAGAGAGTTATCCTGAGCACTTCGTTCCAGACGAACTGCGTTTGAAAGAAAAAAAAAAGTAACAATTAAATGAGCGAAAATAATAAACTTTAACGTATAAGCAATCGTACCTTAACACTTATTTGATAGAAACAATTGAGTATCTTGTTACGGGGATGGAGTTTAGACGAATCCGTGCTCTCGTCGTACGGATTCCGGTACCGACTCCACCAATATTGAGTCCACGTGATAGGAAGTAAGATGATAATAAATAATAGAGTCACCGCATAACATGAGATCGTGGTACCGGCTATATACCAGCTGTCAAAAATTTATAATAAAAAAAGACAATAAATTGATAATATAAAATATTATTTATTTTATTTTATTTAACGAGCAATATTGCCCTCTACATAATAATTATTACAATGATAAATTACTTAGGTGGCAATAAATTAAATCCTTAAATTAGCATATGAAGCTTTTTTATCAAAATTAGTAAAAGCAGGACATATTTGAACAAAGTAATAAGTATTATTAGGCAATATTAGCATTTTATGCAGATAACGAATACAGCTAATATCTTTGAAATGGTCAGTCTCTCTGTTTACAAATTTTTACAAATTTATATATTAAGGAAGAAAGATAAAGAAATTACCTGTCGAGGCTTTCGGAGGCGAGTGGAAAGAAGAGAATGAATCCGACGAAAATCAGCACGACGGATACGCACGCTATGTAAAATTTAAACAACGGATCGGGCTCACGTAAGTATGGTATCTCCCAGTCCCAATCGGTGAATGTCAAAAATAGAGGGTTGATGTGCTCCCATTTGAACCATTGCCTATAATAAAAATATTCGGTATTTCGAAATTTAGTTTTGTAATATATATACTCTTAAATAAACCTAATCCGCTTACTCCCATTTGCTCAAAGGCATTTGCTCTATGGCTTTTTCCATCTCAGCATCCGCTTCTTTCAGCATTAGATGGTAATCGCGCAGACACGAGTCCATGAAGTGAGTTCTTCGGCGGAAGCTGCATGCAAATACATCGGCCGTTATTGGTGAGCTAAACTTGATGTCTGGAAACTGAAAATGAATTAATTATTACATTAGGTAGCAGAAGGTGGATTTTCACTTACATGTGAAAGAATAAATACGAAATTAAGTTTATTGAATTAGAAGAGCCCTCAATAATCACGGGGGGGGGGATAAAAAGTTAATTTTTCTAGCCATTTAGGTATAATATTATTTAAGTTTAATAATTTAGTTGTAATATTTATTATTTCAATTTAAACTAAAATTTCGAAACTTGACAGTTTTTGTTCTATATCGCTGTCTACTTATATTGATATACTCTAATGCTAAATAACGTCATGATAATGAAAAATCGCGGCGTTACAAGAATTTTGAATAACTCGAACATTTCCGTTTTCCAGTTAAAAAACAAGTTATGAAATAAAAGAAAATAAGTAGTGCAAAATGCTAATTAACGAAATTCGTATATCGTTACTATATTGTACTTATATTTAAAAAATAATAGCAATTGCTTCCATTGACAATATGCTCAACCCTGCACTCACCGAATTCGACGTCTTCAGCGTCTTCGGACTGATCAGGTAACTCTTGAAAATCCCATATTTGTGCAGAATCTCGTCGGTGTTAGCCACGGGCCGGCAATTGTACGCGCCCACGTCCAGCAAATCCAGGGTCTGCTGGGTGACGTGGACCTTGCCGGCCTCGCCGGTCTGCTCCATCTTGTTCGCGATGATGACGTCTCGCGACCAGACGTCGTACTGCCACTTGTTGATGCCCAGGATGCCGGAGATTATGTTACCGGAGTGCACGCCGATGCGCATGTCAACGTCGACGCCGCACTCGCTCTGCACGCGCTCGCGCACGTCGTTGATGATGCTGATCATATCCAGGCCTAGAAAATCGATGGAGAGATTTCAGAGAGGGTTGGGTGATTTTGTGAAGAAAGCTGACGAATAGCGTGGTAATGCATCGGTAAGTGAAGATGAGTATGAAGGAAGGGAGAGGTAAGTAGATGCAAGCTGGATTTAGTCAGACGTGGCGAGTTTCCCCGTTGAAAAGATCCAACTGGAATACCAGTTGGGATCCCAGGTGGATATCCAGCTGGAATTCCAAATGGCTCTATTAAAAATATTTTGGTGAATTTCTAACTAAATTCTGTTAATTTTTAGGTATTTAAGTTATACTATTACTTTCTAAAGGGAGTTTGCTCCAGCTCGCCGCCTAGCGGATAGCGGCAGAGATTGCCAGCGTAAGCAGGCCCGAGGACTCGAGGAAGGCGAAAAGCCACAGTGCGCGCCATGTACCGTGCGGAGCCGTCTTCTTGGCTGCTTCCCCTACTCCGCTGAGTTAGGGCACTGGCAATCTCTGCCACTATCCGCTAGGCGGCGAGCTGGAGCAAACTCCCTTTACTAAGTAAGTAACGCCAAGGGTAGATAAGGAAATCAAATGGCATTGAATTTACGAGACGTATCTCGTTTTTGGAATGTCTTTACATAATTACACGGCTTTGCTTCTTACGTTTTGACTCTAGATAAACTCTTTCTACTTGAGAAAGTGATAATATAACTTAAAGGTCTAAATTTTAACAGAATTTAGTTAGATATTCACCAAAATATTTTTAATAGAGCCAACTGGAATTCCAGCTGGTTATCCACCTGGGATCCCAACTGGATATCCAGCTGGTATTCCAGTTGAATATTTTCAACGTGGTTGAACGAAATTTTCATTGTCCTTTTGCAATTCATTTTTTTTTTAGTATTGTTACTCTTGTGAAGGGTCACGTAGATTATTTACTTTCCTAGATAAATACAAAAAAATGATAGAATGATAAATTAATTCAACTCACCAAGATCAACGCAACTCTTGGCATGCTGAGCATTAGGAACGGGCACGCCGCTGACGCAATAATAACAGTCGCCGAGGAACTTTATCCTGAGCACGTTGTGCCTCTCGGACGCCTCGTCGAAGCTGCCAAAGAGATCGTTGAGGGTTTCCACCAGCTTCTTAACCGGCAAAGTCACCGTCAGCCCTGAGAAATTCACCACGTCCGCGTACAGGATGCTCACGTTTTCGTGCGTCTCCACGTACAGGTCACTATTTAAAAGAAAGAACGGTTATACGAATGTAGATTATAAGTAATAGTTTGAAGTCGAGATGATAATTTTACCCTGTGAACGATGACGTTGAAGTACCAGGCAGACTGTCACGCTGCGGTAGCTTGTGCTCCTCTATGAATTTACATATGTCGCGAAAGTTTTTTTTAATCTTAGCTGCGAAGTGTGGAGGTAATATGCTCCTGGTCAGTTGTTCCTAAAACGAATAATTGTGTTTCGCGATTACCTTCTATATCGCCCAACTATTTCATTATAGAGAAGAATATGGAATTAAGGTACCTCCTGGTCCTTCTCGTAATTGAGTCTAAGCGTCGATTCGACGCACTTGCGCCGATCTAGGAAAGATCGCCGTATCATGATTTCGTTCATAAAGCGAAAGTAGAGACCTAAACAATTTACACATGAGTGATACATGACATCCGTCGGTATCTGAAATTCCATAATTTCAATTGAGAGTGGTTGACTGCATAGTCCGCTGTGTAGAAAATAAAAAAGAAGCCCGCGTGTATGTACATATGAGGCCGGGCCGCGATAATATATAAATGTATATATACATTTTTTATCTGTATACAACGCGCGCGGATTATCGAGATTAGGGAGAACTGTTGCGTGGGAAATTAGTCGGATAATAAACTGTGTATCTGCAATCGGTGATTGACTTCTGTTTATATTGTATATATATACTTACATGTCTGTAAGAAAGAAAAAGGTTTTTGTAAAAACTTGCCTTTGCGAAAGGATCGGCTTCGTTGCTGTAGGTGACGAGCACGAGTGCGGCGAGATAGCAGAACGACGAGGTGACCCCCAGAATGAAGGCGTGAAGATTGTTCGATATGGGCAGGAATATGTAGCCCACGAGCAGTGTGTGCGTTGAATATACTGGCCTGTCTCGACGGGGTGGAAAACATCGTTTAGGTAGTTTTGATAAATTTATTTGTTCAATCACAATAACTCTGGTCTGTTGGGGTACAGACCCCTTTGGGTGTGTTTAGTGTGCAGGCCTTTATCAGAAAGTATCGAAATATTTTTGGAAAATAAAA
Source organism: Torymus auratus (assembly GCA_900474315.1). Taxonomy (NCBI): domain Eukaryota; kingdom Metazoa; phylum Arthropoda; class Insecta; order Hymenoptera; family Torymidae; genus Torymus; species Torymus auratus. The sequence goes on from UXGD01000943.1 coordinate 22,790, forward strand.
GAAATAAAGATGTGAAAACTCCTTTTTTATGAGAATCAAATTTGTCAATACTATTAAGGAAAATTCAATTTATTATTGAAATTTTATTTGATGAGTTTATTCTCCAGGAAAAAAGGTCCTTAGTGGGTGGAGGTATTTATCTCGTCGATGTTCTTTAAGATCGAATAAAATCCATAAAATAATAATTCAACAAAAACTTAAATTTTCCTTAATAGACGTATCGAATTTGACACTCATAAAAAGGGAGTTTTGATTCTAAAAATCGATCAATTAAAATTGAATTGAAAGAATTTAAAAACTTGTAGTTTTCTGCTTAATCTCTTATCTTTTTAGTCTCAAAATCTAACACAATCTTGACTAAAGAACTCCCTGATATACCGTGTCAACAAATAAGCCTGTCTTCCGTTTCATCCATTACCCCATATTATCATACCTAAACGACAGCGTCTCATTGCCGCTCGTCTGGGTGTGGAACACAACCATGGCGAGATCGCCGACCACCAAGATCGCGATGATGACACAGGAAAAGTAGACCGGGAGGAATGGCTTCTTGGCGATCGAAGGGCGGAAGGACAGCGCTATCGTCGGGAACAGCAGGGCGTTGACGACGCCGCAGCCGATCAGGTCCGCTGCTGAATTTTCTATGCCGACCTGCGATATCATCGCGCCGCGTTATTTTACGGAGATCGTAAAAGGATGTGGATAATTTACCGTTGACACGAGGACGATGCAGTGAACGATGGCGAGGGTCAGCTGCAGGAGAACGAAGAGGGACATGTAGCCGTTCTCGAGCCTCCGCCGGTAGATCAGGTACAGTCGCTCCAGGCCCTTGTCTTCGAATTCCTTCTGCAAACATGGTTTCGAATAACGGAGCTTTTTAGCATTGTCCAACCTTCCGTAATTAAATTACGACAAAATCATATGTGAAACGGTAATTTTTTGTCAACCACTTGATAAATCACGTGTCTTTGACTATTTCAATCCTTTTTTAAAGTTCGCAGCTTTTAAAAATGAATAAAAATCTAAATATAACAATTGCACCACTTTTTACAACAACGCCTTTTCCTTGAACCACCACAGAAAAAAAAGCACAACCACACTGGTAGAAAGCTACTTCCCAGAATCACGTGAATCATCCTTCAGCTCGCCAAGAAAAAAAAATCCCCACGCACTCACCCTGAGATTCGGCCATGTCCAGTCCTCGAGGTTATCGGGCGACACGATGAAGCTGTCGTCCGGGGTGCGCTGGAGCGACGACAGCGAGTTCCTGGCGACGAGCTCGACGTCCATACTTTCGCGCGAGGACCAGCGGGAAATTACAGCTAAGACGACGACGATCGACGACGCGACTCTCGATATATATCAGCTCGCGCGTATATACACTTTTATATTATCGGCACTTCCTCCACGGCATTTTTCTCCGGCACTGCATGCGAGGCACAATAATATATCTATCTATCCACGCGATCGACGAGCGGAGGCTTAATTGATAAATAGCTGCACTTTTTTAAGATGCTCGAGGCGAGAGATCCGATCATAGTTTCGCGTTGGCTGGCTCTATATAATATATAAGTATCAGGTAATCGTTACCGATTTTTCTCTCGTTCCTTCAGTCCCGAAGACACCAGCGGCTGCCTTAGTAGCATCTTCGCGTTCCTCGGCCACGCACAGCTCAAAAGAAGGGAAATATCACAAACACGAGGGAAATTCCGGACCTATGGCCGGCACTCAAACACAGTATATGGAAAAAAACACTCGGCGCGATAACCGCGCACTGTGCTGCGGCATATTATAGCGGCTCTCGCGCTTATAGAGCGGCGCGGTGGCGATGAAAGCACTCGAGCCGCAGGGAATCGACTAATAGACTAACAATCGACAGGTTTCGCGCGGAGAAATATTGACCATCGACTTATCACGTCGCCCCCGCCGCTGCCTAGCGTGAGCGACTCGCGCGCGATAACGAGAGAGCCGAAGTGATGTCACCACGCGCCGATCCCTATCTGACCATCGCGCGCAGGCACATCATTAATCAACTGCAGCCTCTCTTTTTCTCTCTCTTCTTTAATCGAGTGCGGTGATTAGTGCGTGATCGTTGGTGGGTCGGCTACGGGTAGGTAGTTCAATTATGCTCGGGGGTTTTGAGAGGAAGGTGTGGAAGTAGTTGCGGAAAAGTAGCTTTAATTCTTTGCGGTGCTTTTTTTTCTTATGCTCCAGTATCTTGTGATAACGATACATAGAGATTGCTGTAAAAAAAGAACGCCGTCGCGGCCTTCCGAGTATTTCTGGGAGCGCACGCGCGTATGCAGGTGTAACTTAAGCTATAGCGGAAGTACAGTGGCCTCCGCGGACAGATGGAATGGGAATACCTCGGTTTTGCGTATCTGGGTTGCACAGTGTGTCAATCTATTTTGGTTTTTTATATATTGATAAGTAGTCGATAGAAAAAGATGATACAATGAATTAAATGTGTATATACTAAAGTTTCGTATTTTATTTCGCAAAAACTTGGAGTTTAAGGGTTGAACAACCCGAGATCGATGATACAACTATACTTATTTCACTAAACAACTCTATTGTAAATCAGAGAGACACTTGAAAATCGTATTACAGAAACGTGACGAGGCGCGCGAGCCGTTAGCGGTCGGTTATTCGAGCGTGCAAAAAGGCAAAGCATATTAGCTTTGCGCATACCTTGAAGCACGCGACCGGCGTGAACAAAATAAAAAGACGAATCGCAAACTATTTTAGGATCGAGCGTGCAATTTTTAATTTAGTGGAAATCTACAAAAGGATAACCATAGGAATGTTGTTTTTTGATTGCCGACAGCTGAATGATATAGGTTTTTTTACGCTTTAAGTGCTAACAATATATATAAGCATTTTCTTACTCATATGCCAATTTGTTTAGCTTTTTGGAACAATAAAATTTAATTTTTTTAATATGAAATAATTTATTCTTTTAAACTAAAGTTATATAATTTCATTAAAGAAAAGGTACATCTCCCTGTGGGTCGTACATAACTACAGAAGAACAGTTTGTTCCAAATTTTTTACGACCCAATATGGATCGTACAACACTTAAAGTGTTAAATATCATGAAAAGTATAATAATTTTGATAATAAGAAGATAAAATCATAATTGTTTAATAATATAAATGTAAAGATCTGATTTTATTTCGAATTTAAATTGTACGTCGTGTTATATATATAATGCAATTGTTTTAAATGCAAAAATTTTATACTCTAACTGTTTTAATGAGATCCGTTAGATTGCGTGCTACGCGCTGAGTTGGATCCTTGCCAACATTTTTATGGCAGAAATTTATCATGTAATTTTCGTTTTTTTTTTTATTTTTAAATAACGCAAAGTAAAATTATTTATAACTGGAAAATTCCTGTATTGTATTTTTGTTAGTATGGGTATTTTATGATTTTCATTAATCATATGAATCCTTAATCACAATTTAGGGAACAGATGATGATTAAAATAATGAATAAGAATAAGAGCCTGGAAAAGATAAAGGAAAAATACTATAAGGATATACTAGCTTAGACATCTCCTTTGATAAAAAAACCAAATACCAACATTTTTTAGCAAGATATTTTTATTTAACTTCGTATTTCCTTCCATAATATTAATGCACTTTAATAATCAATATTTCAATATAAAAAGATCTGTTTTAACTTATTTACATAAATATGCGCTGCAAAAGCGCAGAGCTTTCTGCCGAGAGGCTGCCGAAGAACACATTCCAGTCGTTTGGGAAGTCTCTCTGGACCTGCTTCATGAACTCTGCGATCAAACCTTTGGCTTCTACAAACAAAAATCCCAACAGACATTACTTATAAGCATGCTACATTTTAAACAAAGACTAACTGCAATAAACTACATTTATTTACCATCGTCTGTGTTTTCATTGTTGAGTATTTGAACGCCGACCTCTAGAAGCGCATTTAAGTGTGTTTTCAGTATCGTGTGGCCATCTTGGTACAGCGTGAGGACGGCTTTGTAGACTGTCTTGTTCTCTTCCAGATCTTCTCTCAGAGGTAAATGACTCATCATCACGGGGAAAACTTGGTCCATCGGCATGATCGAGTGATTAGTGATTATCATGCGAGCTATAGCACCGATAATGTTGTCGCGAGCGCCGGCGGATGTTTCCTTGGCGATCGCGTTGGACAGGACTTGGAGAATTTCGGGGTATCGGCTGTACAACTTACATGTAAGGAATATCGTGATATAATTTTATTATTTTTACTGATAAATACTCAAACTATTTTACTTAGATAAATATTTTTTAAAGGATACGGATATAAATTTTCTTTTCCGTAAAATACCAGTTCACCAATACCAAAGATAGCATTGCTACGGACTTCATCACAGGTGTCACTCGTTAGTTTCATGAAAATGGGGAATAATTCTGGAATAAACGGCACAACTTGGTGCTTTAATGAAGGGAAGCATTCTAGCATGGTACCGATACTGTACGATCTCACAGATTCACTGTTACTGCTTTTCTACATAAGAAAAATAAATAATTCAGTAATAGTATAAAACATTGTACATAAGCATCTTGAGTCAAGAATCATTACCAGTCGTTTGAGAAGTATTGGAAATACTGTCTGTAAGTGATATCTAAAGTCCTCTGGACTAATGGCTTTTCCTAAATTGACTAGCACCTGACCTGCGCATTCGAACAACAGCTCGTCATGCTCGGCCTCGCCTTCGTTACCATCAGCGTCGCCAGCTTCATCCTGATCCTGGCACTCAGTGCGCTCTAAAAACCACTCATATTATAACAATTATAATAACATATTTTTTTAATCTTATAAAATAACCATGCCTCACCATTCATAACATCCACAATACAGTTCATAATGGCCTCCTTGTGACCAGCCACCATCACAACGACGGGACCCAGCTGATCGAGAAGCTCCGAGCATGCGTCCAGTGCCTCCATGACCACGTCGCGCTCCTCGTCTAGCCTTATCAGTTCCGAAAGTTTGGGTATGTATATAGAGAGAGCTTTTTGCGTTGCTTGCGCCCCTTCATTACTTTCGACCTTGGAAAAGTTAATGCAGAACTGCATCAGCGCGTCTACTACGGCCTTCCTAATGTCCTCCTGTGGGTAGCTTATGCACTTCAATATCTCCTCGAAAGACTTTTCCAGATATGGTAAAAATGCTTCTCTATAATAATTAAAAAATATCGATGTCAGTACATTGGAATTATACAAATTTAATAGAAATAAAGTTTTACATACTTGGTGTGTTCGGCCAATTCCCTCAAAGCTAAAATAGCTTCTTCCTTCTCCTCAACGTAGGCATTTTCGACGTTGTAGCCTGCAATTTCGTCGGCATCGTCGTCTTCGTTGTCGGTATTTTCGATGTCTTCTTCGTCGTTGTCGCTTTCACTTTCATTATTATCATATACTAAAAAGTCCGTATTCTCTTCATCTTTGAAGCAAGGCTAGACAAAAAAAAATGAATTTCATTTCTGACGCATAAAAATGACAAATCGATCACCTACCACTATTCCTTCAGAACTTTGGACACTGATTATCATGTATTCGACTATCACTGGAAGAACAGAGGACATTTCATTTTTCATCACATGGCTGATTGACGCCAAGAGACCGTATACGGATTTCTTCAAATCAGGATCATCCGTCTCCTTCAACAAATTCACCGACAACTCAAGAGACTTCATGGCTAAGGGCGCGAAATTCTGCTCGCCTATGGTTCTCGCTAAGACACCTAACGTATCTGAAAAATTCATAGACATAAGGATATTTGACTAAAGATACGCAACAAACATACCCGATTACTAGAATCTTGACAATTTCTTATCTTACCTACTGCCTGAATCTGTAGGCACATATTATCCATTGTTGTATTCTCCATCGCGAGGTAGACCTGCAGTATACCAATGATCTTCTCGAAATATGGCAACATGTTCTCCTTACTGGCGTTCGCCGCGGCGCCAATTGCGCTGAGCGCAAGCTCGCAAACATGCACCGGGCTGTTGGTATCGGTTAGTATCTCAAAAATTATGTTCATGAAGGCAGGCAGATATGGCAACAGGCCTTCGTTAAGATTCTCAGCGAATATTTCTAGGGCGTAGAAGGTACGATCGGCCGAGGGTGAGTCCTTCTTATCGGCGCGTATCTGCGTGCAGATCTGGCTGAGGTGCTGCATGAGGATGGGTAGGAGTTCGCTCGCGTAGCCACTGATCTCGGGTTGCAGGTGCTCAGAGAACTGGCCCAGAGCAAAGAGAGCGGCGTTGCGAACGACAGGTGCGCTGTCGGTGATGCCATGGCAGATACGCTCGAGGAAGGAGGAGAGATACCTGTTGCGGATGTACTCGGCGCAACCCTCAGCAAGAACGGCCATGGCCAGGTAGGAGGCCTTCTTCGCGTAGATGTCGTCGCCCTCGAGGCCCATCTCGATGTGTCGCAACTAAAATTAATGTGTTGAATAGGGATTGTTGGATTTAGGTTTTATTTTTATCGAAATGAGGGTAGATAGTCCGGGGGCTAAAGAGGATTTTTCTAGCAATTTTGGAATCCATGGCTGTACCAAAGTTTTTTCAATGTATTTTGACCTCCTGAATCCGAATTTCTTGGATGGAGTCTCTACGATGGCCAGGTAATAAGTTACAATCAGTTTTTTAAACAATAAAATTAGGGAAAAATTAACCTTATGAATCTAACAAAAAATATAATCGTGTACTTTAAATCGTTTTAAGTAAAAAAAAGTTCTTACGTATTTTGACGTACGACAAATAGTTTCCGAGTAAAAAATTCTTAAATTTTTAAAAATAATGCATTTTTTTGAAACTGACAATTTTCTATGTATTTTAGTTATAACTAATGTTAATAAATTAAAATTTAAGTAAAAAAACACTCCTACATGTTTTAATGTACGACCTATAATTTTCGACTTAAAAATAGTCAAAGTTCCAAAAATGCCCTATTTCTAAAAATTTAACAATTATTTAATCGGAAACTATTGATTGTACATAAAAATATGTAAGAACCTTTTTTACTCAAAATGACTCAAAGAATACGATTATATTTTTTTAGATTCATATGGTTAATTTTTCTCTGTTTAAAAACTTGTTTAGAACTAATTACTTGACAATCGTACGACATTCCACCCAAAGAATTCGGATTCAGGTCAGAATACATTAAAAAAACTTTGGTGGACCTCAAATTTCCTATCTGGCCGCCGGACTAGCACGTTTTGAGGAGATATTTACCAAATGAGGGATCAATTTTTCGGGAGGTAAGTGCAACGCTAATAAATCCAGTGTCTGAGTGGCACTGGTGATGGGAGTGTTGTCATCCTCGCCAGTGAAGTAAATTTCTTGATTCTCGTCATCAGGTTTAATACGCATTTGAACAAATAACATATCTGTAAAACGCAAATAAAGTTAGCAGTGCCGTGTTTTACTGAAGTAGAAAATATACTTAAATACGTTATTTTAAAATGCAGTGGGTGTTGCAGTAATTTGCCGCTAGATGGCTTGCAGCTAATTATCATGTACACGCATTAAAATTATTGGTTAAAATGATGTGTAAGTATGCGATCGTATGTGTATATATGGCTATTCGAAAGGACCGTTTTTTACCTATAATTGGCTCAACTAGTTTGTGCTTAACGATAGCTTTTTTCTTTATCTTTGCTAACCAGCCGATGAATGCAACGGCTTTCGTTTTCAACTCGTCGTTAATTTCTTGATGATTAACAATACTAAGGCACATCTCGACTAAACTTTTAACATGTGAAGAAATTACAGATGAAGCGTTTTCGCATAACTCGTCCAGTAAATCGAATCCTTTGACGGCTTTATCTTGATCAACAAAAGTTAGAGCTTCAATGATTTTCATTACTTGCGGTATCATTTGATGATAGGCGTTAACCATCTGCGGGAATGATAAGTTAAATTTTGTATTTTATAAATCTGCTGAGTGAACCAAATATATCATTTTATACTTACAATTTGATTTCCTTGTACTAGAGGTACTAAATGTTCCATTGTGTCTAAAATGTAACAGGATAGAGGACTGGCTAAATTTGCCAAGTTATTTAAGACACCATTTAATAGCTCCATGATAATTTGCAGATGAGGTAAATATGCATCTGGAGCTATTTCAGTCATTATGGATAACGTATACATGCCCATCTGTAGAGATTTTTTAAATTAAATAGTTTAAATTTACCTAAATATATTTTATATTCATCATTACACTTACTTCCTGTTCAATTGTATTTCCACTAGTTAGAAGGTGTTGTACAAATTGCATAACTTCTGGCCAACCATTTCGTGGCAATTCATGTTTTACAATAACACCAACAAGTTGTATAACTACATTTTTGACCAATTTTTCAGTTTCATGCATCAGAGACTACAATTAAAAAAAAAAAAACATTCTTAATATTTAATTCAATCAGCAACAAATAAATTACCTTATTATACCTTACCTGCATAAGAATGGTTTTGAGATTTGCTTTTACTTCTTCTGGAAGTGATGTCCAGTTCTTTGCTTTGGAATAACGTTTTCGTAGTAATAATGCTGCACATTGTCGCACCTACAGATAATAATTATAATAATATATTTAAATTAATGCATATAGTTATTATCGAATACTAGAAAATGTACCTCTGGGCTCTCTCCGGAAATTATGAGCTGACTTATTAAGGTAGTATTCTCCGGATTTTTAAATGCTTCACGAAGTTGTGCTGTGGCCTGTAGGCAAATAAAAGAAATTTAGATACACTTAAAAAGAAGCACAAAGATCTACGATATGACTAAATTTTAATCATCTATAATCCAAGCCTCAAATAATATTACCAATCATCAATTACACAATTCCCCTCTCAACATTGAAATGAACCCAATAAAATATAATCCACAAAAACAGACCCATTATCCCGCGCGTCACAAAGCCACATCAGATCGGTCACATTCCATTCTGTTCACATATGAATCACCAGCTCATTTGAAATTATCATCGCCTGTGCTCCGAAATAAGCGACGACAAGCAATCATTGTTTCTCCCGGTCTAAAGGAAAACCACCACCCGCGTCCTACTCTTAGCATGTCCATCAACCTTCACCCAACCCTTACATATCCCTACAAGCATTAATTATCCATATAGCGCGCACCGCACCAACACGTGCTCTTGCAAGCGAGTGCGCGCGCGTGCAACACGTCGTCTAACCTGCTGTACGGTCGCGGTGTCCGTCACCAGGAGCTTCCGTATCAACTCCTCCATTTTCACGGAGACGCCGGCCTCTCTCCGTCCCAACTCCTACACTGCTTGCAGCACACGCGCTTTTTCAGCGTTTTTCGGGCAAAACCTGCCGACGACAAGAGAGGGAGAGAGACTTATGCCGCACACCTACACGGTACTTACGGTGTGATGATCCGCCGCGCGCGGCGAGCGAGACAGCCGAGACACGACATGACCGGCTGATAGGAAGGGGAGGGGCGACCATGTAGGTTTTTTGATATACATATATATATGTAGGATAAAGTAAGTAGTAACAGTGTGAGCATTGGTTGGCGGCCGCGCGCACACGTGTGGTGTCGTCGACTCCGGAAAGCCGGCGCCGCCTGGCGACGAATCCCGCAGGTGACTCTTGAAAATATATACGTCAGCCGTCGACGGCGGCGGCGAGCGCGCTGATTCAGCCTACCTAAGTATATGTGGTAGTTCATAAGTGTCTGCTCAAAGTGTAGGTACGCACTGGTACACGGACGGTGTTTCTTTGTCACTGTCCCGGCCCGGCCATAGGTACGTCCGCTTTCGCGGATTCAGAGCCGCCATCGCAGAGGCCTATATATTATGGAGAGAATAGGCTGCTAGGTACCTTACGGCGGCGCGCGCTCTTTTATTCAAAGCTCTGCTCTCGTCTTCGCGAGTGTCATGTTTTAAATGATCTCGAGAGTACAGTGTGAGTATTTCGGAGCAAGCAGAGCTCCGTCGTCGTCGTCTCGTTGGCGCGATGCGAGGAGTAGCAGCAGCACGTAGTGATTATGCCAGTTGTTGTACGGCCTGTGACAGCAGGCATAACCTAAACGCCTGCGGCGGGATGACTTTGTTTACGTGTACGAGGACGGAGTGCTGAGGATCGTTTCTGGACAGGATAAGCTGAAGGTGATATAAGGAACCGATGACATTGTCGCCATGGACGGGCACTCGGCGCACTACATGCAAGTGTCGCTTGACACCGACGACTTGGCGACGAAGGCCTACATGGAGACGGCGGGTGCTGGTAGACGAAGGGACGAGACGATCCTGGCGAGCGATAACAAAGGCGGCCTGGCCAACCCCCGCGCCCTCCTTTTTCTTACCCTCTGGTATATCTTCAGTGGGTGTACCCTGTTCCTCAACAAGTACATTCTGTCCTACATGGAGGGAGATCCTACGATATTAGGTAATCACTGGTTCGGTCATCCTTATCTGATTATTTCAACTTTGGCTTGTATTTAGTTGGGATTGTTTTATTCATGTAGGTGCTTGCCAAATGTTGATGACAGCAGTATGCGGTTTCATACAGATGTACTTTCCGTGCGGTATGTACCAGGCCAGTTCAAGATTGACAAGGCCACCTGGTTTCTACAAGCACATGACTTTGGTCGGTTGTACAAGGTTTATGACTGTAGTTTTAGGACTAGTTTCATTGAATTATGTTGCTGTGAGTTTTACGGAGACAATTAAGAGTAGCGCTCCACTTTTTACTGTTTTTATTAGCAGATATTTATTAGGTAACATAAAAAGATCTCTTACATTTTGTCATTCTAGCTGATATAATGTTAATTGTAAATATCTTATTTTTTAGGTGAACATACAGGTTTATATGTTAATTTATCCTTAGTACCAGTTATGGCCGGTTTAGCTCTTTGTTCAGCAAATGAGATAAGCTTTGATTTAAGAGGGTTTGTAGCTGCCATGGCCACAAACTTGACTGAGTGTCTACAGAATGTGTATTCAAAAATGTTGATTAGTGGTGATAGTTTTAAATACACGTAAGTATCTAAGTATAATATTAAGTAGTAGTAAATTGTAAAAACTTATTTAAATTTTCAATATTTCTATTTCTACTGCTAGACCTGCGGAACTACAATTTTATACAAGCCTAGCATCAGTGGTAGTACAAATTCCAGCGTCAATTTTGCTAGTAGATCTTCCAACTTTACAGCATTCCCTGGACTTACACCTACTTACTGCATTCATTTTGAATGGTATATTTTTTCACTTTCAAAGCATCACAGCCTATGTACTTATGGATTATATTAGTCCAGTAACTCACAGGTAATTACTTAAATAATATATTAAATTTATATTATTCTGAAGTACATTACATAATTTTTTATATTTATTCTATTGTTTTAGTGTTGCAAACACTGCTAAAAGAGCTTTTCTGATATGGCTGTCAATCTTATTATTTAACAACCCAGTAACTGGACTTTCAGCATTAGGAACAATTTTAGTAATTGCTGGAGTCTTGCTATATAACAAAGCACAGGAGTTTGATAGAATAAGTAACATGAGACGAAAATATACATCAAAAGTGAATTTGCAATGAGAGTTGTGAATAGTTGGCTTGGACAAAGTGTTTTCAAAGTAAAAGATTATTCTAATCAATTTATAAAAAGTGATTTATAAAATCGTATTTTGTGAATTAGTTTAAATTCATAAAATCGAAATCTAGAATTATAATTATTGAAAAAGTTTTACATTACAATACAGCTCGAATTAGTAATAATTTCTAAATTATAGATATTAGAAATTTTTAAAACTATCAATATAAAAATTGAATAAGTAATTATTGAATGAATAATTGCTGTAATTGCGTATTAAAATAAAATATACACTGTGAATGAAAAGTATGAAACTGATACAAAAATTAAAAATGGTCTAGCATATCAGAATATAACAATATGTCAAGAACTGTCATAGCCCAAAAGTACCGAATTTTGTTATTAAAACGTTACACAAAATATACATTTTCATTAATGTATTTAGTATCTCTATGGCAATAATTATATTATAAATTAATTACATAGTAAACAGATATTTTTGATATTCAATCAATTTAATAAATTTACAATTTCTATTATTTTCTAATGATTGCTTTTGTTGAAAAGAAAATAATATTGCAACGAATACACTTTGCAAAAAACACTATGATTTCTTAATAAAAGAAATATGATTATTTTGAATATCAGTTGTGTTAGTTGTTAAAAATCAATATCACAAAATTGCAATGCATTTAAGAAAATCTATATCAGTCAATTCTCTAAAAAAATGTCGAAATCTATATTAAATAAGATACATGTTAAAAACAGTTACATAAACTCTATCAAGGCCCAATTTATTGCTTCTTTTGTAAATGTAGTTTATAAGTAAAACTTTATAACAGTGAAAACAGATTTTTTAAACGACTTATTGACTTACAAAAATATTTTAAAATTCTTATATTCCGAAAATAGATTTTCAGTTATATGTCTGTGTTTGTATAATAGTAAGTGACTGTCATACCTAACGAGTACACTCTTTAAATTTATCGAGAATTATTGATTAAAAAATAAAATATATTTTATATTGTGTTGTTAGATTAATCACTATGAGGCATTCCCTTATATTAATAATTAGTATGGTGCGATTGGCTGCGTTATGTAAACATTAAAGTTATTCACAATTAAGAAAAGTGTTCGTTACCATGTGTTTCAATTTACAAGTTGTAAAAATATTTTACAATTTTAACAACGTATTTTTAATTATATTATAGCGACAATTTATAATAAATAAAATCGAATAAAGATATGACACATTTTCAGTTTTAATATATGTTTTATAATTGAAGATGTGTTCGTCATAAAAAATCTCTGGTGAATATGAAAATCAGTTGCAAATAAAAGATTTGTTATTTAAATTGTAATACAATTGTAGATAATTACTACAAATGTATATTAGAACCTTATTTAATATTTATAAAAATTTATTACATTGTTTTATATTGTAAAACAATAAATTTTAAAGAATCAACGAACGTGTATTTCTTTCAACTGTAGAACTACAATGTAATTACCCATGTTATACAATAATCAATAATATTAAAATATTGAAATTGAGAATTATAAATAAGAAAATATATACATTACGTAATTTTTAAACCATCTATAGCAATCATAAACTGAATGAAAGTAAAAAGTAACCGCATTTACCGCAATGTAATCATAAAGACACGTGAAAATAAGCCACAAACCGAATCGGTATACATAACAGTGGTAAGCACGGCGTTCACGTGGATCAGATTCCAAAAAACATCGAAACAAGAATGTTGTTGACTATATAGGCATCGGCAGCCGCAGTTTGATGAAAGAAATGTAATGGTGAAAAGTCTGGATAGAATAAAACAGCGTAGGTTTTTAAAAAGTTATAATTTTTATTATATTTAAACAGAAAGTATATTATCACATATTTCACTTCATTGAGATATTAAAATAAAATACTTTTAAGTGTTGGTTAATGTTTATGAAAAAATAATTTCCACGTGATTCCAGATAGAAATCTATTTCATCCAGCGTATTGCCGTGCTATTGCAACGATGAATTATTAAAATTAATTTCGCTTCGTTTAAAATATCCTCCGGGCTCCACGACTCTTCTCTTTAAATCGTTTCGCTCTATAAAAATAGCTTTAACGGTACCAGTATCTTGGAAAATGACTCCGCGACGTTTCTCTTCTTCATTCAGTTACAAAAATATCTCATTACACACTGCATTTGAGGGCCTGATCCAAATCGGCAATGAGATCCTTCTCGGTCTCCAATCCAACGGACAGCCGAATCAGCTGGTCGTTGATGCCTAGCTTGTCGCGCTCGTCCGCCGGGATCGAAGCGTGCGTCATCACCGATCTGCGGGACAAATATTTACGAATATTTGAAAGCTGTTGTACGAATGCGTAATATAGAATCGAGGAAAGTTTCTACAATACGTACGGTAATTCCGCGAGTGATTCATAGCCTCCGAGCGACTCGGCCAGAATGAAGACCTTCAGGGCCTTGAGGAACTTGACGGAGTCACCCATGTGGTAGAACGAGACCATGCCGCTGTAGCCAGACATCTGCTTCAGAGCCAGCTGGTGCTGCGGGTGCGAGTCCAACACTGAAATCCAAAATTCACCAATGAAAATGTCTATAGATTCTAGCTTGTATATACTTATATTTTTATGACGGTGTGATAACGAGTGCTTACGTGGGTGGATGACTTTGGTAACCATCGGGTGATCCTCAAGAAACTTGGCGACCGCCAAGCCGTTCTTCATGTGCTGCTGCATTCGCAGCTCCAGGGTCTTCAGGCTCCTGTTGACCATCGAGCAGTCGAACGGGGAGGGAATAATACCCATCGCTACGATAAACATACGCGCGCACCCGATTAACAATTATCGTCTAAGTACAATTTATTATAATAGGAGAGAATTAAATGCTAACTATATTTTTACCATTCTGCGAAAATCTGAGAGTTTGAGCGATGTCGTCCCGCCTCGTGATCGCGGCGCCCATGATGATGTCGGAGTGGCCGTTCATGTACTTCGTAAGCGAGTACACGGCTATGTCCGCGCCGAGGTCCAATGGTTTCTACAGAAGCACAAACATCATGAGAATCGGTGCTTTTAAATTTCATATTTTTGTTTTTTTTTGGTAAATTTTAGTACTTAATTCAACGTACCTGGAAGTAGCATGTCACGAAGGTATTGTCGACGATAATGTAGATGTCCGGCCTGATGGCCTTGACCTTATCGCAGATGGCTTTGATGTCAGCCAACTTCAAAAGAGGGTTGGTCGGGCTTTCGATCCAGATCATCTGCAAATTAGAATTATAAGTATTCGTAAAGTTCGTAAAAAGGGGTCACGTGTCTCACTGAGTAACTATATGGTTTTTATTATGTAGCTGATTAACATAATGAAAAAATACTGGATTCATCTGTTAAAATTACGTATTATTTTTGGTTTAATACTTTGTACCTACTTCATGCATGGGTATAGCGTTTTTTTCATCTTGTAATAAGTATAGACAGGAGGAGATACAGGAAGCAGGTGGCAGACATGCGAGACTAGAATTTTGATAAAAGGACTATTGATGGAAGCGTACAATACTGAGCTGCACTATTGTTCTGCGGTGTATAATAGGCTATAGAGTTTTTTTCCGTATTTTTGTATGTTAACAATGTACGGCTACCTAATTTATGTAAGAAAGGGATTATAGAATCATAAAAAGTTTTAGTTTTTTCAATTTGATATATGCTAATGCATTATATAAGACTGTCTACATATTTTTCATCATTATACGATAGATTTTATCAGTAACGCAAACAATTTAATTAACAATAATTTTTGTTTATGGATTAAAACTTTTATCAATAGCTTCGACCAAATAAAAATTGTTATCAAAACGATATCGACAATAAATGTATATTTTATACTCTACATCAATCATTAGATAAAAGCCTTTTCACAATCCGTGCTAATAATACGATTTCCTCGACCGCGAGTAATAGTGACTCTGCACTTAAACATCCGCGAACCCGAGCACGCGACCCCCGCGCGCTTTTCTAATCAACAACCGTACAATACGGGGGGGCAATAAAACAATTAGCGCTAGCTTTAATAACGAACATGTGCGAGCACGTCACATCATATAGTCGATACATCTATTAGGGTCGTCGCGTCGACTGACTCAGCAACTCGGACAAATTGCACTAGATTGCGAGGAATTGGTGGTATATACCTACGCGCGAGAGAGTTTGCCCACGCGCGCCCTGGAAACCTGTTCCCCGCAGACAGCGACGAGAAACTAAGCGGAAGCGCGATAACAAAAAAAGAGCGAGCGAGTTCGAAGACCGCCGGATGCTCCGAAAATTCGTTTTGACGAGTGGGATGTATGGTATACTTAAGCTGCGGTGTAAAAGATAAGTTCATATGGGAGTGAACAAGCGATAAAAAGTGTGTTAGACCGCGCGGGAGAACCGGTTTAGGACCCTAGTTACTATATGGGAGACCGATTTTACGACTAAACCTGCGGGATTTAATGATGGGGTATAAACTGATGCTGTCAGGCATGAACTTGTGATAGTTTTTAGAAATTTGGTTCTTCTTCGAATTGTGAGAATAGTTCCGTTTGCTCTAACAATTTGTAAAAGGATAGTTTGTAAAAATGACGTAGCTCGCTCATACTAGAATGACTAGGCATTATTTCACAATTAAAATAATCCTTCTAGAGAATTTAAACCTGCAAATCATGAACTCGATCTCGCCAATCATTAAACTTTTAAAAATGAATCAGCAACATTTCACGATAAACACTTCCGCTTACAGTCTCAATACCTTACCAAACTCTATTAATACTTTAATACCCTTTTTTTGTAAAAACATTGTTATTACGTTACTCAACGACATTCATCAGATAGACTAATTTCGCAAAATCGCTGCAACTCATCCCTAAAATAACATATACCTTAGTATTCGGCCTGATAGAGTTAAGAAGCATGTCCATGTCGCAGGCGTCGACGAAGGTGACCTTGATGCCCTGGCGGGGCGCACAGCGCTGGAAGAAGCGGTTGGTGCCGCCGTAGACGTCGTCGCCACAGACGACGTGCTCACCGGCCTCCAGCAGCGACATCAGCACCGTCGATGTTCCCAGACCCGAGGAGAAGACCAGACCGTGCTTGCCGTTCTCCAGGGCCGCCAGACAACTCTCCAGGCAGTTGCGGCTCGGGTTGCCGCTGCGGCCGTACTCGTAGCCCTACGCAGGTGAAGTTTTTTACGGTTTAAGTTTAATGTAATAATTGGAAACATTCTCAAGGTATGTAGGATAGAATTTCAGGCATTTTTTTATGTCTATGAATATTGGTATTTTCAACGTGAGGGGAATGTACGTTAAAAAAAGAAAGTAAAAATTGGATTTAAAGAAAAGTGGACAACAGATTCACTTCACTTGTTTCATGGCCCATAATATGTTTGTTTATAAATTTATTCACTTATTTATGCATATAGACAATTAACTTAGCGACCGTGACTCCACGAGGATACTGTAATTAATTCTAACTTTGATTTTAACTCGGCTATTAATAGAATAAGAAAGAAGATTGTTTAACACACTTTCAAACAATATCCGCAACGACAACTCTGTTGATATTTTCAAGCGTTGACTAAAAGCTTTAATTTTTGCTTTTAGTTATAGACTTAATGTGTAATTCGATTAATTTTAATTTAAGATTATTGTTTAGGCGTCAGTTCTCTTTATTGTATCATAACAGCTTTAATCTCTATAGAAGGGTCTATATTGCCCGTCTATCATTAAATAAAAAAACAAAAATTTTCTACTTGAAGCTTAAACTTTTAAACACTTTGGAACTTATTTTAAGATTTTATTTCTATTTTCGGGAAACCTACCTTGTGCTCGCCGGGGGCCGCCTGTTGGAAGGTCGTTGACATGACGAGTGGTGGGACGACCGAACAGTGGGACCACTGCAGGGGATCCTGGCCCGAGTGGATGGCCTTAGTGGCGAAGCCCTCTTCTGTGTTGCTTGGCATTTTTGGCGGTTCTGAAAAGTTCATTGAAAAAGATTTTGCTTTGAAAATAATAAGTGATATGCAATGGTCTGACAGATTCGATAGAGTGAAAATAAACTGATATAGGGAAAATAAAAATGTATTTTTAAGATTACATTTTTGAAGTACGCGACGTTAATATTGAGAAACAACGTCGTTTCGATGGGATCTGAAAAACTCACTGCAACGTCTAATATGGGCTGTCGGTGGTTGTGAAAAGGTTTCTCCTATCAGTAAAGTTACCCACGCAAAGTAAGCTTGATAATTATTCGCAAATTAAATGTTATCGTTTCGCAACACTTAAAAAACAAAGAATCTCCTCGTGCTGATACACTGATAAAGCTGTATTATTATATAAATCTGCCGTATTCGCACAATGCTGCGAATTTCAGAAATGCGATTATAAAAAAAAAATATCCGTTCCGAGACTATCATTACTTGATGTACGTGATAACAAATCTTGATAAGTTATCAATCATTGAATAATTAATTACCTAAGTAATCAATCCAATACTATAAAATTGCATTTTACTGTAAAATTCAAATGCGAAAACTAAGTTAGTCTCTATTATTATAGTACCCTGCCAAGGTAAAATCTCTCTCTCTCTCTCTCTCTCTCTCTCTCTCTCTCTCTCTCTCTCTCTCTCTCTCTCTCTCTCTCTCTCTTTGTTCTCCACACACGTTAACGTCAAAGAATTCAATTCACCGCACCGTGTGCCATCTTCCTCAAGACAAAGAGAGTATAGAGGGCTCGGTTAAGACGTGCAGAGGCGACAAAGCGTGACGGAGAAAGTGCGCGTTTAAAATCATCGCCCTTAAGATTGCCTCTCCTCTTCTGCCCTTTCTCCCCCCCCCGCACGCGTGTGTTTTACGAGTGCTCATATAGTGGACTCACTTACAGCTGATTACGACCCAGTTCGCCGCGTACGTTCGTACGTATACGTGTATGTGCGGCATCTATTTTTAAACGAGAGCGAGCGGTGGGAGAAGGGGGAGGGGTTTATCGCGCATGTCCTTTTTGCCGTTCATCTCTCCTCTCACTCTATCGCCCGTGCACTCACTCCTTACCCTCTAACGAGGCCACTAGAACCGTGTTTATATGTACATATGAGTGCGTGTGTGTATGTGTGTTTATTGGTGTGCGTTGAAAGTCGTCGCGATGCGCTTGCAACTGGATTAAGATTTTCGCTCCGGGTACAGAAACAATTATTACGCTTTCCCGGCGGATTTTCAGTTGCCAGAGACAAGTATAGCGATGACTGTGTACGTTTGTACGAGTGTGCTGGAAAAGAATTCGAGAAATTTGTCGCGGATAGATAAGGTATGAGTGTTTTGAAACGAAATAATATAGGCTTGGCGATGTCGACGTCTAAGTAATTCGATTTTTTTTTTCGGTTTTTATTTTGAATTCGCATTGCTTTGTAACGTTTTATCAAAGATTGGCTGGATTTAATTGCACGAGTGGAAAAGCGCAAATCGCTATATATAATTATCTGAGAATCAATTTATCTTTTTACGAGTAGAGCTTAAGCCATTCAATTCGCAATAGCCCCCCATCGAATGAATTAGAAACTCTTCGCGCAGTCATCCAACAATGGTTATGACTACTAAAATTTTAATCCAGTCGTACATTTTCCATCATACGACGAACAATATGAACCATAAAAACTACTTACGGTTCGTAACTTTTCTAATTACTCATGGAAAACTAATGAAACTTTAAAAAGGAGCAAAAACTGCTCTCTCGCTCTCTCTCTCTCTCTAGTATGAGTAATGTCGCGCGTGTTGAATGTATTTTCGAAATTGAATTTACCGCTATTTTATACGATAATCAAATGAATTTTATGCTCATAGTTAAAAATTAAAAAGCTTTTCATTTTATAGAGGAATATACCTATTATATACGTGAAAAAAAATTTTTAATAGAGTATGGCACGAAATTCCTGAAGTAACGTGTCATACCTACAATTTATTCACCGGCTTCTATTGACACATGTTTGTAATAAATAATCTTCTTTGCAAAATTTGAAATTTGAACCATTATATCATTTTAATATATTTTTCAAACAAAAGCACTTAATAAACCTGAAGTTGGCAGACACACATCAGACGTGACGATCACAATACCAACAAAAATGAACAAATACTTGAAAAAACATTATTAGAAGTAATGGAACAGAAAATTTGTATAATTGCACAAGGGTATTTGTCTTCAACATAGAAATACTACTAAATAATATAGACCGC
>UXGD01000944.1:0-42663 GCA_900474315.1 Torymus auratus
GCCATATGCATACGTGAATAAAAGCTCAATACATATATCTTTATGTTCACCTCCATTTTCCGAAATCTAACTATACGTCGAACATGAGATAAATATCTATTGCATTTTGAATTTAAATTAATTTTCGATACGAAGCAATATGCATACTTGAATAAAAGCTCTAGACATATTTGTATTTACCTTTATTTTTCGAAATCGGATATAAATATCTAGTGCATTTTGAATTTAAATTAATTTTCCATACGAAACCATATGCATACTTGAATAAAAGCTCTACACGATATTTGTGTTTGTTTACCTCCATTTTTCGAAATCGGATAAATATTATTGCATTTTGAATTTAAATTAATTTTTCGTTCGAAAAATATATATAAATGTCTATTGCATTTTGAATTTAAATTCATTTTTAACATAACACCGCATGGATATTTGAATAAAAGTTCAATAATAATATTTATATTTACCTCCATTTTTCGAAATCGAAGATTTAAAGTAACTTCAGAAGCCACACACGGGCATCCAACATATGATATTTTATATAATACAGATAGACTTAAGAAAAACATCCTTTTCTATATTTATATTTCGAGAACTTTTATTATTCCGCGTAACCTGATAATATAGCCACGATAAACCGATCTTTTTCAAATTTTCTGTAATCTTTCATCGTAACATTTCTTGTATGTATGCATACCTCCACCACGTAACGAGCCTCTGCCAATTCCTTCTGAACTCCTCGGGGACATTGATGCAGAGGTCCACGGTGGTCCGCCACAGGGACGTGAACTGCTGCCAGCAGGACATCCTCCTCGCCGGCAATTACCGCCTCGTCTCGAAATTGCTCGCGGCTGTTGCCTCCTCGTCGTCTTTGTCGTCGTCGTCCTGCTGAAGCACTCCAGTGGCTTCGCGTGCTCGCCGAGCGTTCTGATCCTCGGGCTGTCGTCATGAAAATCGCTCATCGCGCGCTATTGTCATCGCTCTGCGGGCCTCGTCGTTGCTGCGCCGGGCTGTTTGGATGCGCGCGAGCTGTTCTGGAAAGGACGTAGAAGTTCTCTGTTGAAGTATAATGTGAACGGAGGATAGATTATATTTGAGTCGCCAGTTTATAACGTTTTTTCAACGAATGTTTCATCGCATATGGGCAAATCCTTGATAGTTTTAGCTATTGTGTAATGATTTTTTAAAATTATTTCACAATAGTTAAAAGTATTATTATATATCGATTTGTACATTATAGCTGCAAAATGATCACTGATATCGCTCGCACGCTAGTTTTCGCAGTGTTAAAACGTAAATTTTTATTGCAATTATTCGTTACCATAGTAGTCAAATTATTCCTCAGAAATATTTTTATAATATATTTTTTTTATTGCATTATGTTTTCATTATTCTCTATTAATATAATTTTAAAATATTTATGATGTCTATGCAATTTTTTCGTATATTTTTTAGCTTTAAAGTCTCGCGAACTTCATTTGTCAATTTTCTTATGTCATTTCTGTAATTTTTTTTCAAAATTTTCTTTGTAATAAATTTTATTAGATTTAGATCAAATCTTTAATTTGGTACTTTTGATAAATAAAAAAAAAGATAGATTCACACACGGAAAAAACAGTAAATTCTATATTTTACACAGTTGATTTAACTATATAAAAGCAAGATTATTTTACTTTCATAAGAATCAGTAAAAACTGATTTTTTTTTAAAAGTAGAATTCACTTTTTAGTAAAGTAAGATTGGCATTATCCCTCGATATGCATTTCAAATAAATAGTAAATTTACTTTAAAACTTTTAAAAAAAGTGAATTTTACTTTTTTTTTTAAAGCAGTGTCTTTTTTTCCTTATCCAGTTGATTTAACTTGTGCAAAACAGCAAGATTTATTGTTTATTTTTTTTCCGTGCAATGAAAGTATTTGAAAATACCGACATATTCTAATACAACAACCAATGTAGAAAACTGACATAAGCTTCAGAAGATAATCGATATTGGCAAAGATTCCTTCTTTATCAGCTGTCGCATTATTTTGATTCCGGATTGAGCTTCAAATCGTTTCTTGACACTCGATAAATTATCCTAAATTTCAAGAATATTGGGTAATATAAACTTTGGAGTAGTAGACATTATGTGATATCAAATTTACGAGTAATTTTCATTCATAATTATTTAATTTCTAAAATATTAATGTTGCTACAATAACATGTATTCAATTTAGTGGAATTAATCATATAAACTCTAGAATATTAGAATATTAACATTCGCATCATATAATATTAAAATTTATTAACTGTATGAGGAATTAATATACGATTCAATACAAGTAATATCATTTGTTTACATACTCTATAGAGTATATATTACCGTTAATGAGAGGAAATATTTACTGCAGGTGATTGATTGAAATAATAATATGGATAGTAGGATCAAAAATACTTTATAATTATGACTTCTTATAAATTTATCAAGTCAAAGGTAAATTATGCATGTATTTATTTTTGCCATGAGAATCTTCATAAGCAACAGATAATCTTATTTCCTTGAGCAATATTCACGAGTAACTGACAGAGTGCATCATCATTTGAATAATTATATTTTAAGAAAAACACATTTCGCCCTAAAAGCTTTCCCTGTGATGTTTACTAAATTGTAGAGTTTTTTAGCACTCAAATATTGCTAACAAATGAGAAATATCCAGTAATATTAGATAATAAAGTAAATTGAGCGTGAAATAATGTAATGATGTCTTGTTTACAAAATTAAGTAAAATATTAAAAAATAAAATACTATATAGAGATAAAAATTGATGAATTCATGACAGGAAGTTAGTAGTGTTATCATATGAGTGGCATATCCTATAGATTCTGTATTTGTAAAGTATGAAAGCATTCATTTTTATCGAGCTGAATTTCGTACAGAGTAATTTTTTTCGCGTAACTGACTTGTGAATCGCGCTTTCGGTGTTCCCGTTGAATGAGAACAGTTCCCAGGAAACCGAAAAACAAATAATCGCAATTCATGCTAGATTTTTACGAAATTTCAATGTTTCACACATTTTCTATAATAAAAACAATGGATAAATAAAAAAAAAATAAAAAAATAAAAAACTGAGTTTTTGCAACAATTTATTTGAAATAACACTTCGAAGAAGCATTGACACAGTTTTCAAACGTTTCTGTCAGTTTTATCGATGAATTTCAACACTGGCCTAAAGCTCATCTTTACATATCGCTCCGGTATCTCTGCGTGTTGATAAAAGCATGCAAAAAGCGGCTAACTCATCCGATAACTAAAAACCTCTGTTTATCATTTCGCAGCTCGCCGAGAATATATTTCTCTTGTCGATTTAGTGAAACCTTTCTTCCTTCTCTTTAATAAATTTAACGACCGAATCCTTCTCGGGCAAAAGGGAAAAAAAAACATATATTATACGAGTTAGAAAGCTAAAGGAATTCCAGGCCCCGGACTGTTCTTAATAATCGCCGGCAATAATAATGACTTTCACTTCGTAAAAAAGTGGGACCTAATTGATACCTTCACTCTCTCTCGTTTACCGACGCATAGACGATTTCCTATACGGTGGTTTCGCCGGATAAATGCGTTTGTCAGTGAGCAAAAAAAAAAAGAAAAAAAAACAACGAGCTATTAGCACTGGATTGACCGCACAGGCGGCTATTTGAATATTAAAATTGAAGCAACGTTTAATTATACATGGAGTTGGAGCGTGTCACGCGTACATGCGTGTATTACAGCGCAATATACACGGCACTGCCGGAAACGATTTAAAAGTATAAACTCGCCGAAAGCATATCCGCGACAATCTTGGTAAACAATGCCGTGGCACTTTTTCAAATTCGAGCATTTGCCGTACATTCAAGTATACGTATAACACGAACTTTCGCGCACACGTATCACACCTACTACAACTTTATATTATCAAAGCATGTAAGATTCTTGACCTACACATATCACTGTATACGCACTATCCGCAGTGCCGTACATTGAAAATCCAGCGCGAACGTCCCAACGGTATACACAGATAATGAAGAAAATATACTTGCCATAGCGACGCTCTCTATATCGCTTCTATACACGTACACGGCGATATCACACCTACACAAACTCCTCTCCAACTTCCAGTATCTATATAACAATATAGGTAGCACACTTCAGCACGCCTTCCTCTTTCAGCCGCTCGCAGGGACACAAAGGCACAGTCACAAAACCGGATCAGAAGCCCGCGCGGACTGCTCAGCAAAGCTACGCGCGACCAACCCACCACGGCGGCGGCTACATTACTATTATACACATCAGCAGACGCGCGTATTACGCCGAACTGTACGGTATTTTGAAATCGCGAACTCACACACACGCGCACACACTTATAGGAGTAAATATCTCTCTCGCGCGCGCGCGTGCACAACAAATAATACTATAACAGAGACTGCAGACAGCAGCGTGCGGTGAAGTGAATTGCTGTCGAGGGGCCCGCGTCATGAGCGTCCGACCCTGGTGACTCACTCTCTCCTTCTCTCTCTTTCTTTCTTTTCGGAGCGCGCGTGCAGCATATGCAGCTGATGGCGCGGAGAGCTGCAGAGATATATAACATATACCTATACGCGCGCACGTGATGGTTCGCGCGCGGGCGCCACAGGTGTTTTCGGCTCTCGCAGCGCTCTCCTGCGCGCGCGTGTGTTTATAAATATAATATAGGTACACGAGCGCGCACGGCGTTCTTTCACCGCCGCACATACGCGCAGCAGAAAGTGAGTGAGAGGGACCAGTATAAGTTGTATACCTATACGTATATATAGTGCGTTATGTAGGCCGTCACCGCTGCTGCTGCTGCACTTGCATACCTGTATATATATATATATAGAGAGAGAGAGAAGGTGAATGACAGAGAGAGAGAGAGCGCGCGTCGTCTGCTATTTTTGACAGCGGAGAATGCACTCCACCCGCGCGGCGTGTGCAGCAAGGACACCTTCAGCGCGAGCGCGCTTGCGTCGTCGGTTTATATATATAATGTAGACCTATATAATATAGTTGACAGTTGGGCGACACGCGGCATAACGACGATCGAACGATTCTCGTTTTGCTCTTCCGGTACCAATGAGCGAGATGTATATGGGAGAGGGGGCGAGAGATAAGAGGGAAAGCGCGATAACGCGGTATATGTATATGTAGGAAGATGCTCGCGAGACGTGAATGAACTCTCTATCTCGTAAGTATTAATATAACGCGTGGCCAACTGTCGATTACTATACTGCGAACTGCTATACGAATACTTATTATATGCTTATACGTTACGTCTGTCTGAATATTTTTACGAATCATCGCGTGCGCGATAGCGCGAGAAAATAGCGATGAGCGCGCGTGTATATACATAAGCATATCGTAATGTGCATTGCAAGCTCGGCGCGACTGTGCACGCGATGATCGTTATGCGCGCGTGCGTGAGAGTAGTAGGTGTTTGTATGTTTTTTTTTTGCGATGATAACAAGATATAGTTGAGGTACGGGAGATCTCTGCATGATGGTTCGAAAACGCGCTAGAAGAGAGAAATGGGATAGACAAGTCTCTTTATGACCGATCGTGCAGTGCGGGAAGTTTCAGAGATGCGATGCAGGTGCCGCTAGTGTGGCCGTTTGCGAGATGAGATCCCTACGTTACTACTATGATCTGGTTTGGGGATAACAGTTTACCGTGTTGTAAATATTTTTTTTTGTGAAATTTAGAGAATACGAAGTGATGCAATAGATTTTTAAAAGAACTTTTTATTTTATATCTTTTTATACGTTATCTGGAACGTGATTCGCCTGTATCTCTTATAAGAATCAGTAAGTGTATTTTCAAGTTTATCATTTTATCTGTTGTTTTCAACTCTTGAGTATTAAACTTGTCAATAAACTTGAAAAATAATGATGCCGAGAGATAATTTTTTCAATTCAAAACAGTGCTCTGAATTTGTATATGTAAATAATTGGTTAAAATGTAATAAATATGACCTTAAATATATATGAAATTCATATTTTTTAAAATATTGTATTTAAGTTAATATTTACTTATTAGGAGAGTAGGTATATCTTATCTTTGAGTAACAAATTTGGCTCAAACTGTAGGGTTTGTGTAAATAAGAAGAATGTTTCTTTTTATGACTGAATTATTCGATCTAAAAAAGTATTTTGTGCATTGTAACGAGTGACAGAGAAATAAAATAGGAAAAACCATCTTTCGTTTGCTGTTTTTTGTATAGATTAAATGATTAATTTTTAATTTTAAAAAGAGGAATAATTTTTGCGCACATGTTTTAAACATGAAACCAAATATTTATTACTCCAAGATTTTAGAGCGTTATGTTCTAGTATTATAGTACTTTTTTCATATTAGTATAGGTCACTCTTCTAGTTAACATTTTTTTCTGCATTATGCATACAATAATAATTATAGCAACATTTGTAATACTTGGCATTATTTGACTAATAATTAAAAATTTTCTAACAAAATCGTCCATGAGGTATCAATAAAGATTTTTTTCGTAGGAATTACTACGTTTAATAACCAAATGTTAAAACTATTCAACAATAAATATTACGCTGGTGCTATATTAAATTAAAATAGCTTCAAGCATCAATGTATGTATATTGCTTTGTCAATAAATCAATTTTCATAAATCCATTTGATGGAACAGAGCATTACAATCAATATTTTAAAATCTGTATGAATTGCGCTCCACTTAAAAAAAAATCACTGTATACGTTATGTCCGCCCACCGTTGCGAAAATTCGCTACCTCATCGTCTAATCTATTTGCTTAATACGTGCAACACAATAGCTTCTCCGCCTACCTCTTACAACAGGGCTCTTATCAAAAGGAGCAGCACGCGGTAGCGCCCCGAGCCGTATTCTTATACATTTGCTGTGATGAGATCAATGCGTCTGATCTATCGAAATCCAATGACGTAGAGAGTAATAAATATAAATTCCAACAGCGAGATGTGCCTCTTTCAGCTCGTACACAAAAATCAGTTTCATCTATATATCTTCTTTTTACTTCTGGTATGACCTCCTGGTTTATATATATACACGTGGTGTATTATGTACCTCCTTTTCAGTGTATCATTAAAACGTGCGGCTTTAAGATGAAAGCTTTTCAATCGATTTCTTTTTAAACAGATTTAATATACTAGAATCTATCAACATTTTTACAAGTGAAATATAATTTCTATATAATTTTGCCAAGTGAGAAACAAATTACACTTTCAAAACTACAGTAATAATGTAATTTTTAATATGTACCTGCAAATAACAGGGATTATTGGACTGATATATATAGATATAATAGTTACTTTGTAAATTGCCATACGCATTGTTCCTCCGCGTACCTATACTATACATTCATTTACAACGAAACAATTCAAAAGATCCCCGCTATTACGGTATTCCCTTTTACAAGCGTAAAATGTCACTCCGCGACTGCACAATTCCACGACAATGGCACGAAAATTTATATAAACTCTTACCGCGAATCGAAACTACCGTCATTGTCCTCTCGCTACCTGTACAAGAGTCGAAATATAAAAAATACGATTTTGGAAAAAAAGGGCAGCTCGGTCGAATCCTTTTGCCACCGTATTATAATACACTCGTCCGGCATAATGTCGTAGCCGCAGCCGCGCGTTTCCGGTGCGCATGAGCAGATGGAGCACTTTTTAACGGGTATTGTTGAAGTGTCGATCGCGTTGCCTTTCCCCGTCGTTATTATATTCAGCGTCGTCGACGTCGTGTCGTTTCGTGATTGACTCTCGCGATGTTTACGGCCCCGCGCGGTAGCCGAGCGCGTGCACATACGACAAATTGGCACTGCATTATGGTCATTGTTTTCCCACGCAATTTCTGCATGGTGAGTTTATAATACGTATATACCTCGCACGCAGCCTCGAGTTTCATATGTGTGTAAGTTATATTATAGGTGTGTATTGCACGCTTGGTATAATACATATAAGCAAAGTGTCGGGGTTATTGTCCCCACACAAGCGTGCGCGTCCTTGGCGAGTTTTTTTGGGAAGTGCTGTGGGTCTATAATGGGTTACGCGCGGAAGTTGAAATTTCCAGATGCGAGAGGATGTTTGCCATTGTGAATAGCAATGGGGGAGAGATATTTTGTATGTGTTACAAATCGATTTTTCGTGAAATACGGAATGTGTATAATTATTGAAAAGGTAAAATGAAGTACTGCGAATTCGATATACAGATAAAGAAAACTTTTTAAAGATAAATTTTTGTGTTCGAAAAGAATTGAAAATTATGTCGTATTGTTTGCATTATATAATGTATAAAATATCAGAAAAATATTGATCATGTTTGTAAAAAGTGCACGTACTTACATCCAGCGGTATATATATAGTGCTCATTCTTATATGTAATTTTATTGATTTTGCACAAAAACTACTTATATAAAAACGAAGATTAAAAATAAATGAAGCAGTCATAAAAATTATTATACATTCACGCTTATAATAATTTATGTTTGATGAGTAAGATTAATTTGTTATATCTTAATAACTATTGAATACAAAAGTGAAATAGGCAGCAAGGTACTTTATCATACAGTTACATACATATGTACAATAAATCTGTCACTATACGTGTTCTTCGCGTAAATTGCGTTCGAATAAATTTGTCATACAGGCATTACATTTTCGGGATATAACTTAAGGAAAAAACTATACTTACTAAACTCTTACAAGAGGTTCCATTATTGATAATTCCAAAAAAGGTATTATAATAATAAAAATTTTCATAAAAGCTCTACTATAAACATGAAAATGGATCCTTATTTGAGTAATCAAAACTAATGTCTTGAATTTAAATATAAGTAAACCTAAACGAGTATAAATCAATTCATTCCATAAAACTATATAATAGCGGATCGCGCAATCACCGCAATGCACTGTCATAAGACTCGCCTTTGTATCATTATATACGCACCTTACATTGACGACGTCTCGCGCCATTAATTCCATCGTCCGCTAAAATGCCCAAACCCCAACACCTCCGTTCGCCAAAACCAGCTCCTCAAGCCGCAGAAAATAAGCGTCTCATTAATTGCCCGCAACCGGCGATAAATCTAGCCTTTCCCTACAGAGACTCTACTGCATATATACACGAATAACCCCTGATAAATAGCGCGATTCGCGCGAAACACGCAGCGCGAATTTCAACGCGCGGTTTGCCGCATCACGCTTTGGCCCTGCATATAACGAGGAACCTCGAGCGCGTTAGAATTCTCGTCCTTTGACGTGTATAAGTACTGCGGCCGTCTTCCACGCGACTACGTTGCGGTGCGCGCAGAACGCATAAGTATATAACCCGAGCCAGCGCGCAACCTACGGAGAGAGAGAGAGAGATCTAGAGAGATGCGCGCGTATATAAGCGCGAGAATTCCGAAAATTCGAGTAAGCGCGGTGTCGGTTTCGGTGCGCACGGTTCGCCTTTCTTTTTGACTACACGGCGCTATGCAAGCCCTCCTCCGACGAGGTATCCTCGTGCGATGCGCCCTCGACAAGCGCGAGTTTATGCCGCGGGAGAGCTCGCGAATAGTTTGCACTGACTTCGCTCTCTATATAGCTCAGTGCGCGCAATTTAGCCGGGGCAAGTTGAATGGAAAAGACGCGTTGTTTCGGAATAATTCCGAGTGGTATGCATCTGTCTGAAATCTTTTGTATTGTAAGCGTAGTTTATATATTTATGGAAAGGATTATTTCCTCGGTGTCAAACTAAAAGGCGTGTTACCTATGGGAATCTACTTTAAAAAGGGGTTGGCTGGGCGGTTGCCAGTTGAAGATGGCTTTATTTCGCGCGATGATGTTTTTCGTTTGACTGATCATTTAATTTTTACATCTTCTACTTATAGAGTTTTTATAATAATGAATCACCCTTTATTTTTTGTTAATTTACTATCATGGTTTCATTAGCCATCGGGTGTCAATATAAATAGAAGACTTCAAAACAGAATATTAAAAGTAATTATAGTGAAAATAAATTTTTAGCAGGCAATTATCCTTTAAACATATACAATAAAATTTTACAGTTTAATCATTAACTATAAGCTTGGTCAGAATCTAAGAAACTAATTTTTACAATCGGAAAAAATAACAAGATATATATTTATATCTTGTTATATGGGACGTTGGCATCGCCAAATTAAAAGAAGAGTAAGAAATTAAGTATAAGAATAAAAAGAAAATTTAAAGATTGGATCAGCTCCATCATCTTTTAATGCGTCACAAATTAGAAAAACACAACAGTAAATCATGTAGATAAAATAACGAACAAAGGATTAGCGGATGAAAGACGAACAAAATAAATTGCTTGAGTGTCTAATAATCAACTTTAATTCGCTAATACCATTTTAATCTATTATCATTCTTTTTGCTATCTCTTCTTTTCTTTTTATTATTTTTTTTATGTTTCTTATAAAATAGCATATATAAAGTTCCAGCTATTAAGTATCAATATAACTAGATTTATGTACAGGTAAGATATTTTACTTTTTTGAAATTTTCTACGTAAATATTTCTGGTTCATATATAAAAAAATAAATTATAAAATAAATAAAATAAAATATGTTGGTCACATATATGGGGCGACAGCGTCGGAACCAAATGTAAACAAATATCCAAGTTTTTGAAGTTGTGGGGCTGATTGCGCATTGTCTGAGCTGATTACGTATATCTATATAAGCATCGAGATCAGTATCATCGATGTTCGAAAAGAATTTCTCGACTGACAGTGACAGTCAGAGATCTACCTACCCTGACTGAATATAACTTGTACAAAAATATTTTTATTCAAACAAATAGCACTATGATTCAAAATTTTCAATATTTCCTGTAAAATTAGGTTCTTTTCCTATATTTCAGACATATAATATTTGTCTCATAATCTCCATTATTGACGATTCTTTAGAACAGGTGTACTTTCTAATCACGTACAATCTGTCGATCTATTTATTATTAATGAATTTAATCTGAACCCTCAAAAAGATAATCAAAGAGAGTCGTCGATAACCACCTATCCTTGAGCTTATTAAAAACAAAATAAAGCAACGTCACGCACGTACTCTTCATCTATTACAAAACACGATATAACAAGACTTGCATCAGCAATATACTTCCAAAATCCAACGAAAAAAACTTTTTTTTCTCCTAATGCGCTATTACCTTAAACGCGCATATACTTCACCCGGTCTGTATGCACAAGCTAGTTAGACACTTTGTTCGCCGTCCATGTGTGCTGAGGGGTAATGAGCCGCGCTAGCTACTGTAGCCCTTTCCACAGCTTCACTGACCCTTTTCACCTGTGTGAGCGCGCGCACGACCCAAAAGCCAAGCGTGAGACACAGCGGGCGCTTTACCAGAAAAGGCGCGCACAATATATAGAGCAAAGGGCTTTCGAGCCGTCACCCCTCACTTCTACATATACAACCCTCAGAAGAGATACTACATGGAGAAAAACACTCTACTGCTCAGTCGCATCGCCGTCGTCGTCTTCGTGCACGCTTCCCTCTTTTCGCCCGTTTAACGCTTCATTGGTTAACCGGGTCCAGGCGCGCTCTAACAAGAGAAAAGGTGTGTATGTGTGTATTCTAGTAGGCGGAGAAGAGTGCAACAGGTGCGCCAGCTATATACCTACTGTCGCAGCGCTCACCATTCGTCATTTCTCGCTCTCGGATACTTATATATAGAGTAAGAGGGGGATGGTATGTATATAAGTACATCGATAACGCGGTGGTGGTGGGTGTGTTCGGGATTTTGCCTTTTTTCGGCCGAGGCGGTTTCGGCACGTTTTTTCTTTCTTTAAGTCGCGGAGAGTGATGTATGTGCAGGGCAGATGATCTTGGGATAGAGAGGGAGGGAGAAAGAGAATAGAGAGCGTTGATTTATTCGGGTGAATTATAGAGATATTATGCGGTGATGAATCATCGGAAAACTAATTCTGTTTGTCGGGGAGATGTACTTATGTACAAACAGGAGGTATGCGGCGAGCGAGTGGTCATCATGGGTCGCATGCAGCGGGTGAATTTTCATATACGTGATTATGACGTTATTGATGTTTCCCAGGGCGCATAGTTTGCTGATTGTGATGTGTATGTTTTCCTATTAATAGGGCCTTTTTTATCGGGATATTAATCATTAAGGGCTTTCTATTCGAATAATTTTAGGTATAATATTTATATGTATGAGAATAGAATAATATCATCTGTCTATATAAATTTATTTAAATAATGCAGCATGTAGCATTTACATATATAAATAATTTCAATGCAACAGCTTCGCCGCAACCTTCTTGCCCTCAATTGTATAACAAGAAGTATTCCAGATAAGGGTGCAGGTATTACCGGTCTGACCTCCTCAATATCGATAAAAGGAGATGTAGTTTGTCCGTGCCACCCTTCTCCAAATTAGTAATCTCGAGCTTAATGAATTGATCACCCCATCTGAATCTGGGATATTCGATCTCCTCGTTCTAACTGGCACATTCGGATGCAATAAATCGAGCACTCGACGCGAAAAACATTTAATGTAGACGAATGAGCTATGAAACGGTAACTACGTTGCTGTGGGCGGTAAATGCATGAATGGAGGCGCGAGCCCATGAATTAGATTTGCAAGTTGCAAAATTGAATCAGTATACCTTTAGTAGAAGGAGTGTGCCACCTGTAGTTTCATTTTCTGGTACCTAATATCGTTTTCGTTAAATCAGTCTTTCTCATGCATTCTATATCCCAAGTAATTTTTGTACGGTAGCTATTAAGAATAAGGATGGCAAAAAATGTTAAATAAGAATAAATTTTGTATTTAACTTTTGATAGTTAATTTTTTAATTGATACACTGATAACAGTAGATATAAACAATTCTACTCTTCGTGCAATTAATTAAAGATTAAAATGCAAGATTCATTTTACTTACAATATTCATTAAAACGGATTTAAAGAAAAGTAGACTCTTCCTTGTTATATTCTTATACAGTTAGAGATTACCTATAATTTTGTTTTCCCCGTGCAAAATCTTAAAATCTATAAAACCAATTTAAATTTACTCGAATTGATCATAATTGATTAAGACGATGAACTATGGTAATAAATAAAATAATTAAAGTTAACCCTTCTTTATCGATTTCCAATCAACTGTTTTGTGATAGCTTTTTGCATTGGCTGATAATACTTCATCGTTTTATTGGAATACAAAGTGGTACTTACTATCCTCAACTACATCTCTGGAAATTAAAATTTGAAATTGCAAGTTATGGTTAAATTAGCCATATTTATTTATATACTGAGATTGCAAATCATAATCCGTTTACTAGCTTTTTATCATCGATATCGGAATTAAATGTTCTGACACTAATTAATATAATAGAGGTCTCTGGACAAGTCCGTAAACTTTTATAATAAATCATTTTTGCATAATAAAGATTGAAGAACTGTCATCAGTTTATGATTCAAATACTTTTCTAAATAGTATACAAAAGCTATAAATATTTCATCATTCGTTAATATTTTGTCTCTAAACGATTACCATTTTACCAATTTAAGTTATAATAAACAATATTTATCGGTAAAATGCAGCTCAACATTTTTATTACCGTGTATGTACAATCAGATATAATTATAATACAGTTATACGCAGTTATCTTCAAACGTAAAATGCTATGTTTATCGTGCGAGTAAATCCTACCTTATCGACGATGATAACGAAGTTTTGGCGGGTGACTTTTCTCTATATTGCTGTTTTTGTTTCATGGTCAAAATTGAAATTGGGTGCTATCTTTGATTGACGAACTCTGTTATGTAGTTGTGTTTACCCGGCATAAGCATATCGAAATAACTGATTTTCACCCAGTTTTCTATTAAAACTTTTTACGAGCATTATTGCTATTGCAGAGAAAGGAATTTTCAACATAAGAAAAGGCTAAACTACGCAAAATGAGTCGAAGAAAACGTGCAAAGGTAAGTTAAACAGAAATAACCTATACAATGTTTATGTTATGAAAATGATAAAATTTTGTTAGTAGTTCTTTATAACAATATTTGATTACTTCTGTAGTTGATAATAATTAATTTTGTAGATTGAATACAGAGAAATGGAGGATAAATATAACCAAATTGAAGATGAAAATACTTCTGATACTTCAGAAAAGTCAAAAACAGGACAAGGTACGCCAGAGAAGAAACCTGTTGCTGAAACTAAAAAAGAATCTGATCCGCTAAATGTGTCAGCACCATCAGCTTCTAAAGTCGAGACAAAAGAAGAAGAAAATCGCGAAAGCGATCATGAAGATCCACACGGTACTGTAGTATTTATTAAAAGTTACTGCATACTTAGTGTAATTAATACTTATGAATCAAATAAATTTATTGCAGTGAAAGAATTACTACATGGCTTAGAAGGAGCTGCTTTCCAGAGTCGCTTACCATTTGACAAATTAACTTCTACAGAAGCTGCATGTTTCCCAGATGTATCAGGAGGACCGCCACAAACTCAAAAAGTTTTCCTGCACATTCGTAATAGACTGGTTTGTTTGTTTTTAGTATTTAATCAAGTATTAGCAGCAAAAAAAAAAATAAAAATATAAAAAAATACTCTCCTTTTTTAGTTACAAATATGGCTTGAAAACCCGAAACAACAATTGACTATAGAAAATTCATTACCAGCTATTGAGCCACCCTATAATAGTGATCCATTATTAGTACGCCGAGTTCATGCTTTCTTAGAACGACATGGATTTATAAATTTTGGTGTATTTAAGCGTATTAAAGTAAGTAAATAAATTTTTTTGAAACCATGAGATAGTATATTTATAATCAAAAACAATTTTTCGTTATAGCCATTACCAACAAAGAAATTGGGCAAAGTAGTAGTTATTGGTGCTGGTATTGCTGGTTTAGCTGCTGCTCAGCAAATGCAACAATTTGGTCTTGAAGTTATTGTTTTGGAGGCCAGAGTAAGTAGTTATAATTTTAAAAATTGAATTATTTTCAATTGACAAGAAAAGTATTTTTGTCTCATATTGACTATTTGATACATTTTATACTAAATTTAATAAAATTATGAGCAATACAGTCAATATTTTAGTTTGAAATAGATTTAATTTATATTCTGAAATTTATAAGAAATGCTTTTATTTGCAGGATCGTGTTGGTGGACGTATTGCAACATTCAGAAAATCGAATTATATTGCTGATTTAGGAGCAATGGTAGTTACTGGTCTTGGAGGAAATCCTGTAACTGTTTTAAGTAAACAAATAAATATGGAACTTCATAAAATTAGACAAAAGTGTCCTTTATATGAAAGTGATGGTCAAACGGTATACATCTGATATTAAATATTTTTAAACTAATTACTGATGAAGGAAAGGTTTTTATACAAAATTAAAAATTTCAGGTTCCAAAAGACAAAGATGAAATGGTTGAAAGGGAATTCAATAGACTGTTAGAAGCCACATCTTACCTATCGCATCAGCTTGATTTCAATTATGTAGGAAATTCAGGAAATGGAGGACAAGCAAGTGCAACTCGCCCTGTATCTCTAGGCCAAGCCTTAGAATGGGTTATCCGACTCCAAGAGCAAGGTGTCAAACAGCGACAAGTATCTCATTTGCGCTCTGTGCTCTCATTACAAAGTAAACTCATAGCAAATCAACAAAAAGTAAGTTTCATGATCTTTATAGTATTAATCAAAGTTTTAGTACATATTAACAAAAATTTGTATAATCGTTCAAAATATCATTTTTCCTTTTTAAATTACAGATGATTAGTATTAAAGAACGCTTGGCAGAACTAGATAGGCAATACAAAGAAATGTCAGAAAACAAGCAGCCAAGAGACATAACTCAAGAATTTGTGTATCGATCAAAATTACGCGACATTCATAATGTTTGTAAAGAATGGGATCAACTTGCTGAGCAACAAACAGAAATAGAAGCAAAGTTGCAGGAACTTGAAGCAGCTCCACCAAGGTCAAAATTATATTTTATGATCACTCTTTTAAAAGTTTTCACTAAAAAATCATTCTTAAGACATTTTATTCATTGTAAATGTAATTTTATCTTTACAGTGATGTTTACCTATCTTCAAAAGATCGACAAATTTTAGACTGGCATTTTGCAAATTTGGAATTTGCAAATGCCACTTCGTTATCAAATCTGAGTCTTAAACATTGGGATCAGGACGACGATTTTGAATTTACAGGCAATCATCTAACAGGTAAGTCATTTTATATTATTTATCTATTGATCATCATATCCATACATGCACATGAATTATATACATGTAGTATTCATATGTATTTTATTACATTGATTTGTGGCTTATTTATTGATTGCTTGACATTGTGCGCATAAGAATTCGTTATATCAATAACATGGATATATTATGTTTACGTTATTATACCTCAGTATAAACTGAATTTAACAAAATTTAAATTAGAATATGATTAAAATTGAAATAAGTGGATGTATTTATATATCTTTATTATAATGGTTTTGTGTCAGTAATTTTTTTTTTTTTTTTTTTTCCATATAAATTTTACTTTTATAGAATATTAAGCAAAAAATTAAATGTTATTATTTTTAATTTTTAAATTAAAAAAAATCAGTACAAACAACTAAAAATACATCTGGCATGAAATTAGCATACTATTTTAATTAAAATAAAAATCAAAAAATAATGGGATGCAAACAAAAATAAAAATAAAGGCACAATATGAAATAACGAGGTATCTCTTTAATTATAATTATATTCCTAATTATCCTCTTCTTTAATTTTTTCTCGTTTTTTAGAATAAAAAATAGTAAAATACAGAATAAAAGAATACTCAAGAGCCCTTGTATCTTGTACTGCTTCTCCGACCAGTATTTTTCATCACTGTACTACCTCAGTGAAGGAATTAAAGTCAGACGTATTATTAAAGCAGTAAACAGTTTATAACCATATCCAAAAATGATTACATAGGTCCATTAAAGAAGAACTCTGCTTTAGGAGTTTTACAATGTTTGAAATTGTGCAATAAATTAACGTCCCTATTATAGCAGGCTGTAATTAAGTTTTATTCGCAAATATTAGCTTGTTTTCTTTTTTAAAAATAAGACTAAATCTATATACGTTACCCGAAAAAAATGTAGTTGGATATTTCTTGAAAACATTTACTTCAATTGAATATAATAACGTACTGTTCAACTTTATTAATAATTTCTTTAATATTATTCATTCACTAGGTATTACCTTAACAATTATTGATATAAGAAACGATTTGAAGCCTTATCTGTTATATTTATTATAATCTCAAATACAACAGCTAAAATGTAAAACTATTATAATATATAGTAATTGCAGCAACAATTTACATGTCCGCAAAGCTGCGAACCCACGCAGTCAACTTGACAAATTCATTACAAGCTTCAGGTACAGCCGACGGAGCGAGCCAGCGCAAAAACGGCGATTCGATCCGCACTCCGTTCGCGAATCCATTATCATACCCACACGCCTCTCACTTCTATCGCTCGTGCTCACTCTTGCACGGGCGAAATCACTCCCGCATCAAACTCTAAACAAACCTCATTAATAACCCGCGGCAAGAGAGGTGTTGAAATTAACGATCGTCAAACTTCTCTCTCTCTCTCTCTCTCTCCCTCCCTCCTTCTCTCTGCACTCGCATTATCGCTGGAATCAAAACGAAGAGAGAGAGAGAGAAAGCGAGAATTTCCGCTGTCGCCGCGAGCCGGCTTACTTAACATTCTGCCGCTCGCGAGCTGCAATTTACACCCCTCGCGCACGAGAAACAAAAGCGCCTATAAAATTATCCGACGACCGGTACATATACACCACGCGAGCGTACATAGCCGCGCACACACGTACTTACTCGTTTAAATTACTCGAGACTTGCGCGCGAGCTCGCGGCGATATATAGAAAAAAAAGAAAGAAAAAAGAAGGGAAGCCACCGAGAGCGAGAGAGAGAGAGAGAGCGAGCGCGGGACCAATAAAACCCGCCTCTTTTCCAATTGTGCGAGGGACCACCGGGAGGACACACGTATATATATACGCGCGCTAGTATAGAGAGATCCGCGCGGCAGATCCGCGGAAAGATGCCGTAGATAACGCGTGAATTATTTGCCTCGCCGCGCTTGCGCGCATCCGCCTTGCGTGTATGTGAGAGTCTGTACCCCCCTCCCCATTATGGCCTTGTCTCTCCGCGCAGGAGCTTGACTTTATCAATCTTATTAAAAAGCGATTGCGCCCGAGAGAGAGAGAGGGACAGAGAGATGTCGGCAGGATAAACGGGTGATTGTGTGTGTGTATACGTTGTGAGAAGGAGAGCTACCGGGAGAGAAAAAGAGAGAGCGGAAGCTGACCGGGTGACTCGGTGTTATCACTCGCTCGCCGCTGCTTATCGTTATGCACGCGCAGGGGGAGAGGAATTTTCATTTAGATCCGCCGTGAAGGATTTTTATCCCACCCTCGTATATAGTGTGTATAACATATGGCTATATTACAAGGATGAGACGTGCGTCGGTGCTTGTGCCAGTGATACTGCGGTATAGCAGAGATCGTGCGATGACTTATTTTGTCAACGTATTTGAGAGTGCTACTTATACGGAATTCGATTTCAGGGCTATGAGACAGGTGTTGATATTGCGGTTAATAATAATTGAATAGACGGTGTTACCGCGATTTTTTTCATACTGGAGGGAAACTTCTGACAGACTCGAAATAACCAAAAAATTGCCACAATTTATGGAAAAAATTGGAATTAATTTATGGCAATGTTTCCTACATCGTAAAAATTACTATAAATTTATGGCAATTTTTACCATAAATTATTATTGCACTTCTTTTTGCTAATTTGAGTCTGTCACACTTTTACGTGGGAATTTTTATCACAACATTTTTCTCTCTGTTGGAATGACGAATTGCATTTTTAATTGGCAGGGGCATCTTTCCTCGACGGAGGTCTATTTAAAGTTATGTTATATATAATATTATTTGCTCCACTTTTTGTATTTTTTCCATTTTTAATTTATTTATACGAAAATTATTTATTTATCGTTTAATACTTAATTATATATAGGTCTACGTTTTGTAAAAGAACGAAAGAATTTTCTGGTATACCGATCGATCTTCTCTATATAATTATATACATGCTCAACCGTTACTTCCTAAGCATTAATCGTATTTTCCTCCTCTTATATACCACTGGATTAATGAGCTCGATTATTCGTGATACACCTCTTCAGATAGTATTGACAAGATATATTACGACCTAATAGACGAGCATCTCGCCTATGTTTACTTAATTTTTTCCTCGCATATATTCTATAGAAATATGAGTATACCTTGAGATAAAGAGCGTTTAGATGGGGCTTTAATCTTACTCGTGTTTCCCTCGCCTTTATAACGAGATGTATTTTATATATATACTGCTGACCATTTTTGTGTGGTCCGAGTTTCGATGAATTAGCCGAATGAATATTCAACGTTCAATCATCGATGCGCATATTCGCGCTTTATATCAATTGAATTTTATGTATATATATAAGAGTTCTGCGCCACGTTTGGAATTCAGCCGTAATATCGAAAATAACAATATTCACACGAATTTTAATCAAGATCCACAAATTAAACGCTACATTGGGTAAAATTGTCAGGTAATCGAGAATGCGCGTCATATCGAGCGTATCATATATACATTTGAATATAACCGCAAAAAAGCCTCATTTCGCGCGTACACGCATCACACGCGAATTCCATACTGATGCGGACCAGCAAATTAACGAAGCGTTCGACCGAAGCAAGAAACGTTCCGCGCGGAAAATAAAATCGCTGCGCAGTCCTGCAAAATATTTACCGAGCGCGCGTTATTATATATAATATATAAATAACTTTATAATTTCGTTCTTAAGAAAAATCGATGTCGATCATCTACGTCAATCTACCCACATCACTCTTCTCTCTCTCCTGCAATTTTAATTATCCGCAGGACTCGCTCGCTCGCTGATTTATCCGCGCGCGGGCATTTGCATAATAACTACCGCAAATATATAGATAGAGGCGACGGAAGAAGAGGAGTACATAGGGGAGGGAAAAAAGAGCGTACAGCGAGGAGCCGATTATTAGCGCTGTAATATCGCGCTGCACTCAGCCGTTACGCAAAATTGACTCTCCTCTGCGTATTATACTCTCGCGCATGCGCAGCGCACGATCGATCGGCTAGCTACTCTTTATTTAGTCAAGGCCCATTTCCTATATACGTACCGCGAGCGCGCGCATAAAGGAACAGCCGCGAGAGGAGAGTAAACCAGGAAATCCGATTGTGTACTTTATACGGTAGCACGTGGTTACGGCGCTAAGTTACGTCCGAGATGATTATCCGAGAAAACGTAAATGCCCCGGCGTCGTGCGTTCGCGCATGTGCTAGGTATACGCCGATTATCCCGAATCGCGAGCCGATCTTCCCGCGCGGCGACGATTCGCGCATTCCGAGACGCTGTCGCCTTTGGGCGTTCGCTGCTCTCTTTCTCCCTTTCTTCCATCCTTTCTTCCTCTCTCTCTCTCTCACTATAGAGCGCCTTCGATTTCTCTCCGAGCCTGTCCTTTTTTGCCGCCGCTGCGTATATATATATATGTACATTTGCATCTCCGCTCTTTAGAGAGGATAATCTCTTGAAATTCAAAGGCGATTCTTCTCCCCCCGCTCGCGCGTTTTGGATTTCCGCGGAATGCAGAAAGAGAAGGACGGACAGAAGGCCGTCGGGAGAGGAGGAGAGATAATCTAAGTCGTGAGAAATGGATCGCAATTCGTTACCCTTCGGGGGCAAGATGGGAGGTAGAGAGAGAGGATAGGAATGAATACCAGAAAACCGTTTTCTCAACTCTCTTGTCTCGAGTTTGTAACGAGCACGCGGCGGTTGCGGTCGTGAGGAAATGAGCGTTTTCGCGAAAATTCCGCGCGCTGAACAAATGCCGCCGCAATGATTATCGGTTATAT
The DNA here is from genome assembly GCA_900474315.1 of Torymus auratus. Lineage (NCBI taxonomy): Eukaryota > Metazoa > Arthropoda > Insecta > Hymenoptera > Torymidae > Torymus > Torymus auratus. The sequence goes on from UXGD01000944.1 coordinate 21,046, forward strand.
TACTACCGCGAGCTCGAACGATGGTTGCTCACTGCAACGCCGAAGGGCGACGGGGGGGAAGCTGGTTCTCGTTTCTGTAACGTTTTGTTGATTTTGTAGAGAGAGAGAGGAAGGCTGATCGAGCCGAGCGTTTCAGCAAAGTGGCAGTGGGTTTTGTTGGCCGCAGAATGGAAAATCAATTTCTCTGTTTGATGTGATGATTTTGCGCGCGCTATTATTGCCCTGTATGCTTTGCGAAAAAAAGAACTTAAAATTATAGAGTTTTTGAGAAATGTCGAATATGTTTTTATATAAGATTATAATATAGTTTTATTTTTTACGCAGCGTTTTTATATGGTAAACAAAGTAACGGAGGCACTTTTTCTAATGGGATATATAACTATATTTAGCATAATTGTGACAAGTTCATTTAAATAGCAAGCCAATAGAATATAAATATTTACAAACATGACGCACGCACCGTAGATAATACATCGCATTGGTACCGATCCGTATCTTCTTATCTGTTTACCATATAAGTAAATATATTGCCTATTATTCAACACGCATGCATGTGCAACCAATATAAATCACGCGCCTTCCCTCGCCCTTCACATCATTAGCCGTGCGAACAAATTGTTCGTCAATTTCAATAAATATTTATGTACTTTATAAATCTCCCGTTAAACACCCTATACCTCCCTTTTTCTTTTTCATTTCAAACACTTCCCAATCATAAAACTCGCTACTATATTCACAGTATATAACACGCGCGATAAAATGTTTTTTTCGTCGTCCAACTCGAGCATTAACACATTGCAAAAACATACACACATACATACACACACCTCCATGATTACCTTGCAGTGCGGCGCGCGACCTACCTAATCAAAAGCTAGATACAGTCTCCGGTATCAGTCGTTATTAAACCCGCTCGACCGGGTTGTCGACTGGCCATAAATAAGCCCTCGATTCAAGTGATAATCTGCGCGTCTAAGCTCGCTCGCGATGAAAGTAAACGTAGCCGCGCGCTGCGCTCGCCGTGGACTGGTATATATTAATGCCGCGCGGCGGGTAATAGCCGCCGAGGTCGGCAATTATCTCGTGAGGGGGTTGATTGTAGTATCAAAAATTGATGACGTTCTCCCGCCATTTTTGTTTATCCTCTCGCAAGGGAGAAGAGAGAAATAGGAAGCTTATAACATAGCGGCTGCCATTTGCCCGATTCTTTTTCTCTTTCTCTCTGTCTCTCGATTTAAAGGGAGTTATACGAGGGACGATTCGCCGGCGATGGATTTTTCTATTAAATTTTTATGTAAATCCGCGCCTATGTGATTTCAATGGCCCTCGATATCCAAGTTCCCGTTCGGTCGTGAGCCTACGGGGAGCGATTGCGCGCACGTATAATACGCAGTGTATATACGCCAGTGCGAATCAGTCCTTCGGGTCCCCGCGGGCCGCGCGCGAGTATGCGGAAGCTGCGGTATGCTTGTGTGGTGAAAATATGATTGCGCGGACGGCTGAAATATTCCGGGGACGATGTTTGTCGCGAGACAGCAACAACGAATACTAGAAAAAGTCATATTTTCTTATAATATAAACATCATCTATAATTTTGTTATTAAGTTATACCTAAAGTAAAATTAATTATAGTGTAGTTTTTACCAGATGCTAGCTATTTTTCAGTTACCTTTATGGCTAAAAGCGATCTTTGCTTGTATATCATAATTTATAATTACCAATCCGAAATGAATTATGGCATTTACATATTTCATAAAAAAAATATAGAATATATAGTAAAACTTTTAGATGAATTATATTATTTTTGCATTATGATTTTTGATAGAAATGCTTCCATTCAATAATTAACACGCGATAGTTATAAAATATGGTTAATTTTCAACCAGGGTACGAATTATACCAAAAATATATTAAAAAGCTCTTCTCTATTATTAATAACGATGAAATTCGATCATTCGTTCTATTACTACTTTATTAAAAATAAATAATGGCTAATCAAGTGATACAATCCAAATATACTTGATGAGGAAATTTCCCATACAAATACAAACCGTACCAAACGAAACGGCGACCTCTTTCCACGTCAAATTTACCGTCAACAAGAAAAGACAGAGACAAGACTGCGCGCACGCAGAGATCACAGGATAGGCGACGGGCCCGGGGGCGTATGCGCGCATTGGGACGCAAACAACAAAAAAAGCGGGCGTCCCTCCTCGCGAGTTCAACGAGAGAAAGTATATATAAGTATATAAGAACCAGCAGCAGCACCGCTGTGGTCTTCCCTTTTCGAGTGCTCTCGCGCGGGCACAAGGCGATGTTGAGCCAAGGGTAAATATCGAAAGCCGATGGCGCGTAAAGATCCGGGCGCCCGGCGAGTGGATTCGGCTCGTTGAGACGTCGAGAGGTATAGCTATATATATACGCGCGAAAAGTATGAGCGAAAGAGAAAGATGGGAGGAGGCAGAGAGGCTCCGACAGGTGCGTTTATAAATAATGGAATAAATCGGCCGGAACACCGAGGCGTGGCGTCCTCGATATGGCCTTTAATTGAAAGGTTTGCATTCGGCTAATTTATCTCGAGTGCGCGGCGGTCGCGTGCTGCAAGTTCGTCGATTGATCGCGGATGAGAAGAGGGAAAGAGAGAGAGAGAGGTTATTTAGAATGCGTGGGCATCGCATGCGCGCATATCCGTCAAAGAGACACGTGTGCTGTTTTTGCGGGGACGGTGCGCGGTTCGGTTATCGGCAATTAGCGCCACGACTCTCTATAAAAGGCGTGCTGTGTATTCTTGATGCAGATTTTCTATGTTTAAAGGGTAGTAAGTACGAGTGATTGATGATATATCTTTAAATTGTAATTTGATGTTTCTGTTGCATAACTTCCAAAGTAGAGAAAGCAAAAGTTTCGATAATAAATTAACGATTTGAAATTATGGCAGATTTGATGGATTTGTATGTATAATAGTTATTATTGCCATGCTGAAAAATTATACATTACTTTAAATTATCTCTTACTTACTGTTTCACTAACAATAATATTCTTATTAGACAGTTAAACTGAACATTATAACCGGCAGAAAGATATAGGATTTTATTTGCTGAATGTATAACGTTTAAGTACGAACACGTCGGTGGCAAAAAAAAACCAAAAAAATTCATTTAAACCGTCCATCTGTGGAGGCAAACTTCGATGAGGTTTTTCATTCTGCAGCGCCCAATTGACCGAGGCCAATGATACCATCATTCAATTATAACGGGACGTATAAGTAAAGTAATTATGTGCAGTCCCACACAGCTCATAATTAAGTATTAAGTAGCCCGAGACACGCGCTCGCTGGCGCGCAAAAACTGAGAAATTCACCTTATTCCGGTTTCGCATTACCTCTACCGCATACGCGCTCCTCTATAAGAGTGCATTGGCCTTCCCCCGCTAATGTAATAATTAACGTTTCGCAACGCGAAAACCATTAAAATTATCGAGATGAGCTCTGTAACGTCCTCGTTTCCCAGATAAATATATATATCGGCATTTAAAAAAAATAAAAACCATTACACTTCGCCACTTAAGCGTCCAGTATAATCAAGTGTAAAAATACCATTTATTCGATAATAAGAGCTCTATATACATATAATATGCTCGGCTAATACACACGCGCGTGTAAACATAATCTATATATATACACCGGCGGAGCATGTAACTTTGATGACTCAAACTCGCCGTCCGCGAGCCTCTCGTCGTCGCACATAATACATCTCCGCCGATAAACTCGCGCGATACGCGGCTTCATTCTACTCGTCGTCGTCGTCGTTGTCTGCGCGCGCGGATAGCGACTGCATCAATAATTTTTCGCCGAGTATAGTAGCGAGCGGAGCTACGGCGGCGCGGACACACTCAACTCGGCATTTTCTTTCGGCTCGCCTCCGCGTCTTCTTCTTTGTCGGTTAAATTTTTCACGACGTGTACGTGCCTGCAAGGCAAAGGCAAGACTGCTCTCTCTCTCTTTCTGCCACTGGAAAAAGAAGGAGCGAGACGGCGCGGACAGTCGAAAGGGCAAAGGAGATGAAGAAGGAGAGAGAGAAGAGAGTTAAAGGACGCATATATGCCGCGAGGTCTCTTTCTCTCTCGCGAGCTTACCCGCAAAAAGCCACGAAACATATGTATTCCCTTTGTGTCCCCTCTTTTTTTCTCTCCCCATCTTCCCTCTCTTTCGCTGCCTCGCGTAGATATCCTGACAGTTCCGAGGGATAGACGGAAAGAACGAGGAGTCTTCTCTCCCTCGTTCTCTCGGCCATACTAGCCGAGTAGTGTTTTGCAATCAAGAATCCACGTGAGAATGCCGCACGGTAGTATATAAGGGAGCGCGCGCGGCCGGTGCTTTCAATTTGCGGCTAGTCACTTTTTGCCGGGGTGTAGGTATATATATACATATACGAGAGCGGAGGTAGTCGCGGTAGAATCCGAGAGGCGGAACGTATTACGGGAAAAGGGAGAAAGCGCGAGCTTCGGGAATTAGCTTATCTGCGCGGGTGATGTCGGTGAGGTGAGAGGAGGGAAGATAAAAAGGTAGGTGCGGAGGATGTCTCGATATTTTCGTCTCTCGGTGTGGGGACGCAAAGAAGGCTGTCGTTTGCATGTACGCGGTTTTCATTGTGCGCGCCGTGGCTGATGGAAAGAGGGCCTGCGCGCGAGCGGAGCTTTTTGTGCGCGGGAAATGACGGCTGAGATTAGTTTTTAAATATACGCGTGATTTCTGTGTATAGACGGCTGGGAACTGGTCTGGGAATGCTTGAATAAGCACGCGAATTGATGGTCGATGATAAGGCGGCGAGATTAGTTGTTTGGGGTTCTTATAGTTGTAGCAATTTTAAATAGTAAATTATTTACGTTTCTCATTATTGTATGGTTCTTGGGTTATTTCTCGTAGTTGATTGCATGTATATGAAAGTTTAAGAATACAAGAGAGTTTGTTATAGAAAAGCAAGTCTATAGCTGTCCAACAAAGATTGATTGCCGATTTCTGTAGACTTATGTAAAATAATTAAGTATGTCGTTTATTATCTTTTGTTCAGAAAAGAATAACTTGATCAAATACCAACGTCGATTCCAATGTTAACATTGTCTTGTAGCTGAATCATCATGTTCTTTATCTTGCATTCCTTAAGTGTTAACGAAGCTTTTCTTCTATTTTTGATATGATTTGATAGACTATTTTTTATAGAGATAAAAATATAGAATTAAATAGTTTTAAAAAAGTGAACTGAAATCCATTTTATAAAAATTAATCAATTTCTAGATAAAAAGAGTCGACGAATATAAGTACAACTTTTTAAATAAAACATAAATAATTTATCCGCAACAATAATAATACAACGAACACCAAGACTACCACAATTCAACATCTAATATGTTCACTCATTCCCAAAAATCCCCTTTTTTCTCGCCAAAAAAAAATCGGTGTTTGAATAAATTCGAAGATAATGCAGCGCGCGGCAGTCGCTCTCTCGGGCGTTGAATGTTAACCGCACGCACGCGCACCTAACGTATTTCCGGCACTGCACGGCTTTTGTTTTCTCCGCTGCTTTTCCCAACAGCAGCTATATGCGCGTCGCGTATACATAGCCTGATGCTCGCGCGGTTGCATTCGTGTGCTATACCAACCGCGGGCACTTTAAACGCTCGTTCGCACGTACAGAGCAGCAGAAAAGCTCGCGCTCGTTTAGTGACCAACGCTCTCTCTCTCCCCATTGTTTTTTCCCGCACCCACAGCCACCCCCCATTGCACCCATTCATCCTCGTGCGGTATATATTCCATCCAGAGCGCGGCGTCGAGCGTGAATTAGAATTCCCTCGTGGCGGGGAAATATTTTTTAGAGGACTGTTGGCGGGTACACCGAAATTTCGCCGATTTTTCACGCCCGCGTGTCCCGACTTGCTGCCGATGTATATAGGATAGATCTCGAGGCGAGAGACACTTGTTATTCGATTTGACCTGTCAAAAACGTCGCCGGTCCTCTGCAGTAGCGTGCAGCGCGTGCGTGCACGACCGAGGAAAATCCCATTAAGCTTTATTCTCGTCACGTGTGTGTGTTCTCCCGTGCGCGTTTTAGTCGCGCAGACAGAGGCGGGAGGGACTTTTCGCGGTCGCCTAGTGTATAGAGGGTTTGGGGTGCAGAAAGCCCTCTTGGAAAAGTCGCTCGAGGACGAGGGCGGAATCGAGTCGGGCTTTTATATTGCATATTCTTTCATCTCTCGTATATATATACTGGGCATTCTAAGATGCAGAGTAAAGTGGTACAATTGGTCGCGTTTTAGAAAGGCACGTTCAAAAAGGATTTTTGAGGGTAAATATGCCGAGGTGGTCGTTAAATTTCAAAAGAATGGGCCTGCTCCAAACCACGTTATTTGTGCTTGAATGTATACAAAAGTCTTTACGAATTTTCAGATAATACTTCTTTTTGTAATGATAACGTATAGTTTACAAAGGTTGGAACTCAAGAATTGAACCCAGATTTCATGCCACTTTAAAATTTACAGACCTTGTACGGTAAATAAACTAAAGATGCATCTGCATCTCATAATATATATAGTTTGTGTCAAATCATTAAAGTTTGAAAAAAAAGTTTCACGGTATACCCGCAATCAATCGATCGGCTATACAAAAACATCAAAACATGCCCAAATTCGGTAATCCCCTCTTCGCCTTAATTGATAAATTCACCAAACCGCGTCATTATCAAATTTACCCATTAACCCTCGTCCACAAAAACTCACCGATGTACCTTAGCCGCATTACCGCTCCCCTGCCTTAAAAGTGTCCCTTGAAGTATGTGCTCGAAGTTTGCAAAAGGCCGCGAACTTCGACGACTTCATTCCAAAACCACTCACGCTCGTATAGTTCCCCAAAAAAGTGGCAGCCAAAATCTACCGTCCAAGAAAAAAAAAGTGTCCTGTACGGTCTCTCTCTCCTCTTTTCGCGGAATGCCGGAATTCAAGATTCGCAGGGGCGCCCATCAGGTGTATATATAAGGGCCGCGTGATCCTGCGAACTTTTGCGCGTGATGTGTTATAACGGCGAAAATCCTCCCCTCGCGGCGTTTTTCTGCGCCAGCGCGCGGCGTCCCGAGCTAATTGACGTCTCCCCGCGCGACTTGCCTGAGTTATGATGCCCCGCGTCGATGATGATCCTGTTCGGTGCCGGTGCGCGCTAACGGGCCTTTTTCCACTCTCTCTCTCTCCTCTCTTTCTCTCTCTCTCTCTCCGCGGGCGACGCTGAAAAAGCCATTATTCCGCGTTGTGTCGTCGGCCGATCGAGTTTCCTCGGCCTTTGAGCCGAGATGATCCGCTTTGATTGCGGATGATGCGCGCGAGCTTTGATTTTTATTCGGGCCCGCGCGCGTGCGTCTTATGATTGCTTATAAATAACGAGACTGACGCGCTCTGCTGCTGCCTCGCGCGTTGCTTTGTTCTTATTGTTTTTTTTTGTTTTTGCACAGGGAGTCGGGTTTTTTGTCGTTGTTGTTGTTGTGTTTTGTCGGGAGCGGGTCGCGTTCTTGTGCGGGGTTTTTATATGCGCGATGGCAGGGTAAGAGAGAAAGAGCACGTCACTCGTTTTATGCGCGATGATGGTGGGTGCTTTGCTCGTTTTGCGTCGCCTGTGAGATTGAGAATAAAAAAAAATTGCGAGAAGAAGGTGCGTGCCCGCGTGCACTGAGAAAGCGGATTTTTTTTTGCATTTTGAGAATTTGCTCAGTACGAGTGCCATATATTTCAAGGATACCACTTTTATTATAGATTGGTAAATAATATTGTTTGTGAAAGATATAATCAAAAATAGTTTCTTTTTTAGATGCATTTTTAGCAAAAATCATAATGCAACAGTAATATAATTCATCTATAAGTTCTACTATTATATATTTTATGAAGTGTAAATACCATAATTTATTTTGGATTGGTACACGATTATTAAATACAAGCAAGTTAACTGGAAAATAGTTAATTTCTGGTCAACATTTCTACCAGGGTAGTAATACTTAATTAACATATAAAATAAATACTTTTACAAATGTCTATTAATTTTACTTTTTTACAACGATCATTCGGACATAACGTAAGATATAATTCCTCATCGTAGTCGCTAATGACATTAGCGCGTTTCCTTATCTATTTGTACACATGAGCTGCAACGTCGACTGCGCAAGTTATAAGCTTTTATGCAGATTGAACAATTGAGCGCCGTTCGTGCCTCTTTGTTAGAGTGTAGTAGTTCAACACTGTCGGCAAGGTGTAATTTGAGACAATCCGGAAGCACACTTGTACAAGTATTGAGGTAATCTTAAACGTGAGTGCCTCTATTATCTGCGGTAGAATACTTGTAGCCTAATGGACTAATGAATACACGCAGGCTGACATCAAGGCGCTGAAGAGCGGATATAACACACGGCGGGACTTGTAGCTTTGAGAGATCCTAAATTGTTAGAGATTTGGTTAAACTAGACGCAGATAAGTGAAAAAATGCAAATCGTCGCAGAGCTCATTTTCAGTAAACTTTATCAATGTGCCGTATCTCTTATAGTTTATTAATTAAAAGCATAATTGTTACTGATTATTTTATTATCTATATTAATTAATCTTATTAACGTTGTTTTGCACTATACATAACTCACGGCATGTAAGGTTGAGAAAAAAAAAATACTTCGAATTTGAATTAAAATTTTCTATTTATTGTATATAACCGCGAATAATATGCTCCTCGTTCAGAGGTTACGCAAATTATATCAAAACACAAATCAACAATTTGAAGTGTGAACTCCCTAATAACTGTTTTTACTTGTTTTTCTAATTGGTCGTCTAAATCTATTCTCTACAATTCTCAATATTTTAGAAAAATTTCTAATATTTGTAATTATTGTGTACCTGGAACAACCGTTAACCGTTAACACAATTTTCCAGGAAATATGAGTAATATGATTACTTGTCATAAACTGGTATATAATATATTCCATTTATTTTCCCTCTGTACATATTATATAAAGCATTGAAACTTACGCTTAAAACAAATATTCAATGTCGAATGACTACATGGACGTATACTACTACGCCTTTGTCCTACGGGTATACCAACAACAATATAAATAAACAATCGTATGATAAAGTTAAGTATAAAAGTTTAATTGAATAAAATCAATCTCTTCGGCCCCCTTTCACTACGTATACAACTGTTAAGTTAAATAAAAAGCACTCTTTTTTATTGAACAAAGAAAACTTCCAACTATGATTACACTTTGGCTTCTTCCTTTTTTTCCATCCGAATCCGTTGCAAGCAAACTTTTATTTGTGCCGCGCTGCAAAGGATGCACTTTTCTTTTGCCGGGACGCGCGTTACGCTTCATCGACGGAACTTCAGTTCACGGGGTTCATCGTCTTTGCATGCCAACTTTTTTTCCTCCGCATATATACACACGCGCACGTAAAAATCTCTCAAAGCCAATTGATTCCGGCTCATTTCTTTATTTTTATTTACGGTAAATGCGCGACCCTCGCAAGCACAAACTGCTATATATACACACTGTACAGTGTGTACGTGAAAAGTTATTCTTCCGGAACCGAGAGGAGCTTCATATATATACTACCCGTCGAACTTCGTTTTTACATATATACTTTTCCTTTGAATTGCAAGAATCGTTGTACGTAGTTCATAAATCGTTCATTTTCCGGCGCCATCGTTGTACCTATATAATATGTACTATACGTAAACATATCGATGACGAGAAATCGCCCGCAGCTAACACGTTCCAATTACGCCGAATAACTAATAACGGGAATAAGAAGGAGCGAATCGATATACTCGCGTATATCCTCCATTTTTGCCACACACGTATGCGCACGCCTGTATATGAAATTCACAAGCTCGCGTATATATATAAAAAAAACGCGCGCCTCGCGTGAAAATTGGGTTGCTATATGCCCCAAAGCGGCGCGCATCGAATAAATTGGCGAGAACCTTATTACACACTAAACGACCGCAGTAGCCGCGCACGGCGTGATATGTATACATATATGTATAAGTATATATAGTTACACAAACTATCTGCTAATCAAGCGGTGCGCGTCGACGATCGTTACGCGCGCTCTCCCTCTCTTCCTCACGCGGAGCAGAATTATCGCATTATTTTCGCGAGGACCGCGCCGCGAGCAGCTGCGACGCTCTAATAGCGCCCCTCTCGCCGTCTCTGCGGGTGAAATTACACGGGTCGGATCGGTAAATAAGAAGCCGAGACGCTTTTGTCCCCCTTCTTCGGTACCTCTCTATACAGCCCTTTTATTTCGGCCCCGTAAGAGAGCGTAGGCTATGTGTGTTTAAACGATTTTCGATATCCCGCCGCTCGCGCGCGGGACTTTGCGTAATGTCCTGAATTTACATTGATGAGAAGCCACAATTTTCTTCTATCGGCTGCCGGTTCTTGTAAAGTGGAGGAAAGAGACGTGAGCGCGTTATACGGGTCTCTTAACGATTTTAATTCGAGGGCGTTTCGTTCGTTTGCCCGAGCGAGAAATTGCGGCCTTCGTTAATAACTCGCTATCGAGGGAGACTGTGGGTTTTTAAGGACGCGTGTGAATATAGCGCCAGTTTTCGTCCACCGCTACGCGTTGATCGAATGGGACATTTATGGTCTTTCCGCTGCGACGTGATGCTGCTTCTGTTACAAATGCGGCACGAACTTGTGAATCAGAAAACGCTAGAACAGCTGCATAACGTGAGCGTATTAAATAGGAAGTCTATTAAAATTCCTTTTATAATTGATAATGTATAATGAAAACTAACAGTTTACATTCACAAAGTATAATTTGAAGTATAGCCTTCAAATTACACAGCCAACAATTTCTCGAGAATTCATAAAACCTCGAACACACCTTTCTCTGTTAAATCTTTTCACAAGACACACGCACGCTTTTTACGCACATATATATAATAATTAGCACTTCAAGTAACTTTTATCCGGTATGCTTAAACGTCTAGATATATAGATTCCAAAACTGTGTCACGGGAATCTAATTAAACCGCCGCTCCGTTTGCAACCCTGCGCTCTTGTTATCGAGTCCGCAGCTGACCTATTATTATTATTCGCTCTCGCGAGCCGCTTACACTAAAATCCATACGCGCAAGATGAATGGCCGGATAATCGAACCCCCAATTTCTTAATGCAATTTAATGCTCTACTCTCTCTCTCCCCGCAGTCGAAGCCTATATCGAACACTACTCTTATAGAAGCCTGCAGCAGCCCGCAATCTCGTCCCGATAGGATCGCCCGTAGATACATATATATCTATAGAGAGTATATAGAGTAATAGGATATATATATGCGGGAGGCTGAATCGGAGAAAAATCAGGCGCCCAACTCGTACTTTAACAGTTTTTCTAGACGAACCACGCGCGCGCGTCTATACTCGCCAAGGAAAAGATGCATCATTCTCAACTTTTCAGCATCCGGACATATACACTTATATCTATGTATACTTTCCGCGAAAAGAAGTATCGGGAACGACCGCAGCAACAACAACAACAACAAAATTCCGAGCAAAAAGAGTGAATATCGTGGAGAAAACTCACAGTGGCAATTCCATACACATGCAATTCCATTAGATCCTCTCTCTCTCTTTCTCTGGCTCACATGCATCCGTCTTCATTATGAAATTGCCGAGGCGGCTTGGCGCCAATCCATCGACATCCGCGCGCAACACTCGGCCATAATGCCCCCCCGTCCCTGTCAGTGTCTGGTATATACATACCTTTTCTCGTTTCTCCGGTCGAGAGCTTGCGTAGGTATATAGAAGCGGAGAATGTCATCGGTGTGCGCTCGCGCAGAGAGCAGCAGCGAGGAGACTATATATAAGTATAGACCCTTATGTATACGCACAACAATGGACCGATTTCTTTTGCGCTCTATGACAGTCCATTACAGCCGGCGCGTCCTCGCAGCAGCTCCTTAAAGGCCCCGCGGGGGGCTTTGATATCGAAAACCGATTGCCTTTTCGTCCGCCTTATTTTCCCTGGCGGCGGCGCAGACACATGGAGGTAGAAAGAAGAAGAAGTCCTGGGAATGACAGAAAACAGGACGACGCGGTGTATTCCGAAAAGATCGAGGGCTGTTGGATAAATTGGAGAGAGAGAGACGGGCGGCGCCGCCTCTTGCCGGTCGCATGGTCAAAGTGAGCGCAGCAGTCAAAGGTGAGAGCAATCCTGCTGCTGCAAGCTCCCGACGTGCGCCGAACGAGATTATCAGACGGGTAGGTGGAGCGCGCAAGGGAGATGCGTTCGCTGGGGCTGCAAAGTGGCCTCCCCTTGTGAACCCGCGGAGGTTTATCCTGGGGATACGTGAAACGTCGATTCTGCAATGGAGTGAGAGAACTGCATGTGGGAAATGTATAGGTGTAAAAATTAGGATTGGGGATGTATAGCGTGATATTTTTTATAATTATAAGGTTCAAGAGAAAAATAGGGTAAGATACCCGAATATGGCCCAACGCCTAATATGGAGATTGGGACAGAACCTACGCGGCATTATTCTTTTGTAATATAGGTTCATTGGGTGTATTTCGTTTCCAACTGAGTTGTTATGTTTTCTTGTGGCCATTGGGTGTATTTTAGAATTAGAAGTACTATACCTAATTGTTCGTTGAGAACAGGTCAAAAGTTTTCTATCAGCCAAAATCGAATCAACACAGTTATAGTTAATGGTGAATTACGTCGGCTATTATTGTTATATTATGTTAGTATAATTATATAGTACTTTGTTATAAGAACCTTAGAAACCTAGGGCGACCTAGAATCCTTAGTGTAGACACTGAATATTTTTTTTTTTTTTTTTTATTGCTAAAATAACATTTTTTATGAGTCTACGTATATTTATTATTGTATTTATAGTGGAAAAATCATTTATAGTGATATTTACATATAATCTTTGTATTTATGATTTGCTATCGCATTTTCTATAGACAAAAAAGTATACAAATGGACAATCTTAAAATGTAAAGATTTGTTATTTTCTTAATGAAATAACATTTTCCTCTTTTCGTTTTTAGGTTATATATTTTTTTCATTATTTACCAAATCACTTAGAAACATAAAAAAGTCAGTTTTAACACATTTATCAATATAAGAGATTATGATCACTCCGAACCCTTAACATAATATTTTGTTCAATTTTTAGTCATTTAAATTTGAGTAAACCATATTGAGAGACATAACAGTTAATTTTCATAACTCGAAATTACCTCGCGAATAAAAACTTGCTGAGCTAAAAAATTCTTATATACCACAAGCGTAATACATATATTCATTTTCTGAAGATCAATATCAGATTTCTCAAAAGGATGCGATAAAACTTTACCTACCATACTTCATCCCCGTATTCTATTACTTCCTTATTTTGTTTTGACAAATTGCTCTTCCTCCAGATACAAACTCGTTCGAATAAACTGCGGAAATTTTTCGATTTCCTCTTCCTGAAACGTACCCGCTTACCTTCTATTTATCCACATACATATAAACGTACTCCTCTTCTATAAATGCCTTCGTACGCACAAAGACGCGACCGCAGCTCCGATAAAAAGTCCAATTGGCCGACTCCCTGTGCCTCGCCCCTTGCCTCGGTCTCTCTATATACGCTCGAGTATCAACTCGATTTTGTCCGCGTGGCCGCCACCGCAATCGCGATGTAAACAGGGGGAGAGCGAGGGATGAAAAGGACGACGACTAAAGGGAAAAATTTTCCTCCCTTTGCCTCAATTCTAGCCGCGCGCGCGCACTCTCAATTTTCCGTGTCGCTAGCGCGTTTCTGCGTTTCGTTATACGCCGGTTTTTATTTACCCCGACCTCGCCGCGGCGCGTGTCGTGCTGTGCTTTTTCACCCCCTGCCTCTTTGCCCGGCGAAAAATGAGAGAAGTCGTCGCTGATGAGAGAAGCGAACGCAATTGCGAAAGGTGAGACGCCCGCGCGCGCTTTTGACACGGGGGTTAACCGAGGCGAGAAAGCCAGTCTGGCTTTTTCTCTCACTCTCTCTCTTCTGTTTCGCCCGCGCTTTTGGCGTGTCTCGACGGCCGTCTCTCCTCCCCTCGACTTATTCGCTGCGCGGCAATTGCTGGAAATGTCTTTCCCAGAGACGTAATTAAAGATGAAGCGCCGCTGGGCTGAGAGGCCGTGGCTGTGCTGCTGCTGCTGCTGCCAAGAGCGAGAAAAACAAAATAACTTTATTTCTCGAGAGTGGGAGAGAGACAGAGAGTCGAGTTTTCCGACGATAAACGCTGTTTTCGGTTGACGAAGGAGACGCGCGGTTGCTCGCGAGCCGTGCGCACTGAAAAGCCGCGAAGGGTAATCTTTATTAAATGACAATTTGCGTTATGGATTAAAAGGGGGTTTGAGTACTGCTTTTGTGAATATTAGCGTCGTTATCGACGTAACTTTCGGTCAACGATTTACTGTATTACAAAGTTCTTTCCAAGTTGTTTATTGGTCTTATAATTGGCCCTTATAAAAGCTGCCTTATAATTTTATGAATTTTGTGAAGTACACGTGGAAATGGAGGACTGTCAATTTTTAGTTAACTCTGTGGTTTTGTACGTGGTAATTGATACTAAGCTTGTAGACGATTTTCAATAAGATGTAAAAAAATAACAAAAATATACCATATCTGAAAAATATAGAAGTTTAGAAAACCATAGTTAACTAAAAATGTTCAAAATTTGACAATCCTCCTTTTTTAATAATATTATATTATTTGATGCATTGTTATGGACTACGAATTTATTTATGTTATTGTAAACGTCACATGTTTTCAGAAAATTTATTTTCCTTCCTATATTTGTTCCGTTTCGTGTTTATTTCCTGTAGCCGAAAAAACTTTGGAATATTTTTAAATTGCCTTTGGCTTTTTCAATTTTTTTGTCACTACGCAGAGAAGTGAAAGAATCAGAATAACAGATGTGTATTTGCGTTTCTTGGAAATACAAAGTGCCGTAAACAATAGACGTTGAAAAGTGCGGTTCAGTTATTCAATTTATTGTAAAAACTTTCCTCGTTGGTATCGAGCTTAAAATAATCACAGGTTGATTGAAACCGCATAGTAATATGAAAATCACGCGTATTAATTCATCAAATGTACTTTCCAAATAAGTTATGAAACGCTCTGCAAAAATACTTGTTCGAATATTGCTAATGTGTTGTTTTATTTTATACTTCGACTGCATCGATATAATATTCTAGAATTAATCGAGCCTTTATTCAGGATTGGTATTACGGGTATGCCCATAAATCTCTGATAGTGACAGTTCGATTCTTTGCGTTAAATAACCTCCAGAGATTAGAAATAACTGCGCTATAACCCGAATTTTTCCTTGATAGGAAATTTCGAAACTCTAAATTCTCAGCAACACAGTAAAGTATATTGGCTGGGGTGATGCAAAATTCAAAAATATGATAAATCTCCTGATTTGAAAAATGTTATGTACTTATGTAACAGCGGTCAGGCACTTGGAGCACTGATTGGCAAAGCCATTATCGCTCCAGTGAATGTGGTTCGAGCAAGTCTTGCAGCTATACTATCTAATCCAATCGATCACTTATCCCGGGTTCCAATTGATCACCGTGTGACAGATATAAAGGAATTCCGGATCCGGCTGTACACACGCCTTACAATGTCGAGCTATTTCTACTTGTATTATAGAACGTAAATACATTCTTCATTTCGTTTAATTAACTTTAACAGATAAAAGAAATTACATTTCTTCAAAGAGAGCTCTTTTCATATTTTAATGGATCTTATTGAAAGTGACTCTTGAAATAATCCACGTAAGAAAGTTAAATTATAAATAATTAATCACTCGACTGATTTTTCGCGATTCTTAAAGAGTAGTGACTGTCAGTGATCGGCAAAAAATGTTGACACTTGTTAGAAAATTAAAAATTTTTGTACTAATGTTGTTATGAAGAATTATTTATCGTGTACGATTCTTCCTTGGCTATTTTCACTCGAAAAAAGTTTAGAAATTAAACATTTTTTATCGCTAGATTGAGAATATTCTTATACTTAAATCTTCAATGAAAATCATCAATTAAAAGAGCCTAAACTCTATTACCAAAAAATCACAACTTTTTATTACTTTACAAGTTAATATTTCAAATAACTGGCACCCTTTTCTATAGCAAAAGCTCTCAGTTTACTCTCTACCTCGACTCAACTCACCAACAAATCGCCCGCAAATTCTTCCCGCGACTATAGGTATATCGCGGAAAAACGAACCCCCCTTACCACCAGACCACAAAAAAGGCCTCTATAATAACCGACCTCGACGCCGTCATATATACAAACCCACAAGCGAGCTTTTGTGTCCCACTCCGGCACTCGCGAAAAAGGCATACCCACACACACAAGTGCACGCAGACACAGAGGGCGAGAGTAAGATATGCGGCCTCGTGAAACGTGCGTTTTGTCACTTGTAAGTAACGAAGTCGAATGGACCGTCGCGTCGTGGCGCTCGCGCTTCGACGTATACGAGCCGCTCTCTGGCTCCTGCTACCTCCCTCCGGACTATTGAAATTTATCGTAAAATGCCGGCTACGTGCGGCGAATACTCGAACGCGTCTCTCTCTCTCTCTCTGCCTTTGCTGCAGGAGCTCTGCGTCAAAAGCCAGCTCGTATACGTATATACGTACGAGAAAGAGAGAGAGAGAGAGCTTGCGCGAACTCGAGAGGCGCAACACGTTTCCCTTTCCGAATAATAAATGCGCGCGATTCGCGCAGCGAAATGTACACGCCGTAAATCAGACGCGCACGCGCTCGTAGCTTTTGCCTTGGCGCCTTCATTCTCTCTGTGCGTTCGCTATCTGTCTCTCTACCTTTGCCGCGCATTTTCTCTCTCCCTCTCTTTGAGGCTTTTCGCGCGTGCGAGTATTTTTGTTGGAAGCGCGCGGGGTAGCGTCGCGCGGGTTTTGAATTTTTTAGCGCAAAGTACGATCCTGTCGTCATCGTCGCCAGTAGCAGCCCGCTGGAAGTGTGTGTGTGTTGTTTGAGTTATTTCTCGCGGTTTGCATTGTATAAGTAAATAGGGTGGATGCGCACGAAATGACAGCTATGGCCTTTGGGAGCGCTGCTGGAGTTCGCGGCTTGCGCGTTAACATGTGCTATATATGGCTTTTGAGAGAGAGAGTTGTGGGTGGCTGATGCATGGGCGGAAAATTTTCCAGTGTAATGTATATTCTTCGCGGCCGGCGGACGCGCGAGCTGTTAAACTGTAAAAGGGAATTGTTCATCGCGGTTGAAGTCAAAAGGATTTCTAAGCTGCGACGCCGAAATGCATAACTAAAATAGATATGTAATTATGTATAAGTCTCTTTGGCCGCTTTTGTGCGCTTTTTATATGGCGAAGGTTTCCGTTCTTCAAAGTACAATGATCCCTGTATTATTAATGTTTTGGAAGAATATTAGCTATTTATTTTTAGAGTAGTGGACAACTAATTGAACTTAAAATTAATATTAATGTTACGCTATGTCTAATTAATCATTCTTTCACTGAGATAAAAGTATTACCAAAAAACTGGCAGAGTGGAGATATCACGATGATTTGTTATGATAAATAAAATGCTTAATTTATGCCAACTTCGAAAATTAAGTTTCTTCTTGTTGGATACATCGATCGAAATGTACGTTTCGCATTAATTCATTGAATTTTTCAATATAAATATATAATATGCGCATACTCTTCGCAAAATTGTGATATTTTTTCATTAAATATTTGACCTCATAAAAACAATTTGCTATGGTTAAACTTTTAATTTTTTGCTTGAAACTATCGAAAAACTTCCTATTACATTAGAAATTTTTCATTTAAAATTCAATTTCATCTAATTTTTCATTTTGTCATTTTATCTACGATAAAAATGTTCGTGTTAAAATTGGAATTTTTCATATAGACGTATAGGGGAAAGGGCTTACTTTAAACACATTTTTATTTGATTTTGTTGGTTGCAATATTCAATATATGGCGTTGTCTAAAAAATGAATTTTTAATTGAAGAGTGCAAAAAAGATTGTAAAAGTTATTTATAAATATTTTCTATTTATCACTCTTAAATATAGAAATGAGCTCCAAGAAATGTTATTGCAGTTGATTTTGAATAACTTGTGAATCTTTTTCAATAATTCAAATATCGTGACGGTTTCATTTCTTCTTTTATTTCACAAAGCTTCACCGTGCATTAATGATTCACAGCTTTTTAGCTTTTACGATTGCTTATATATTTGATTTTAGATTGTAAAACTAAAACTCAGTTATTATTATATATTTAATATAAAAATGTTACGTAAAGGAATTGTCCAGACTGATAAGTTAAAAATGTAAGAAATGTAAATTAAACGTTCTTTACAATTATAATTGTAATCTTTGACAAATAAACTGTTTTCTCTCCTCACTTTTCTAGTAAAACCATTTCCAGTATAAATGAAATAATAAAATATTATTTTTATTTATTTTTGTCCCTTTCGTGACTCTCGTCACATACCCAGCGTAGAATATTAAAACCGTTTACCAGCATTTTTAAAAATCAGATTAACAGTGTTCCCGCCGTGCAGCGAAATCCTCGGGCACACAGGCCGTTAACAGCTTTCTTTACGTCGTGCTACACATCCGGCTGTATAGAGCGGATTAGCGCGCACCGCCTCGCTGCTTCTTTCTATTTTTTTTTTTTAAATTAAAAATACTCTGATCGATTTTAACGATCTCACTAGCAGCAGCCGCCGCATGAGCTTCTCCAGTCAAATAATACACACAATCCCAGGGAAAAATAGCGGACGACGCCTGGCGCATGCGAGGAAACTACGTTCCGGGACGACTTTTTCCACGCTCTCGTATAAGCTGTTTGCGAAGCAGTCCTGCATTTTTGCCCTCCCCGTTATTGCTGTCGAGCTTCTCTCTGCGCATACACGCCCGCTTTTTTCCAGTAGGGATGAAATGTCGCCTCCGACGGGTGTAATTAATTTTTTTTTTTTTTTTTTTTTTTCATTTTTGCGCTTCGTTAGATTACTATTTTACACGCGCTTCTTGTTCCCGGATTTTACCATATTTCGAATTTTAAAGGGACACAGAGGAAGCGGGGCTTTATTTTTTGTCGAAAGAATACAACGTAATCCAATTTAATCCCCGCCACCTCCTCCCCCGAACAAGTTTAATTGCCGTTTCGCGCGTGCGGCAGGGTTGCGATGAATTATACTCATTTATAACTATTAATTCGCCGGGGTAATGCGAGGTTACTCTGCCATTACTCTTTTCAGCGTTACATTAACTCCGACGAGAAAAATCGCATCGAGGATACTTGTTACGTGTAGTTCATTACTCTCCGTTTTACTAGTTATAATTCAGTAGTAGTGATCGATAAATTCTGATTATTTTGTCATTACGGTAAAGATAATTATTGGGGAATGCAATTTTTTTTTTAATCTCTGGGAGAGGAAGATTTATACTTATAAATGTTAAATAATCGCGGAATAGATATATTCGTCCTATTTATATAGTCATTACATCGCCAACGATTTTGTCATTTGTAAGGATTATTTTAAAATAATAAATAATAAATAAATAAATTCCACAACATTTCTACTTTCCAAATAATATACCATCTTTTAACTTATTTCTCAACGACACAATCTCGCCAGATCCAGAAGTTAAAAATTCTCACGCGCACATATAAATATACACTTCACCCCGCCACCTCACCTCAACTTTCACACTTGCCGTGTATCACCACCTACGCGGTTGCCCCGAAGCATATATATATATATACACCTCAGTCGAAAGGAGCAAAAAAGAGCACTAAGAACCCCCTAAAATCCTTGAATCGCAAATACCCTAGAAAACGGGCGCGCGTGGTATTGTTATACCCGCGCGCTTGCGCATGCATTCGCAAATAAGCAGATGCAATCAGTCAGCCGGCTTTCGCGCTCTCGCGCATATATCGATATAGACGCGCGATTATACGGCAGCGCGCGCGCACCAGCTTATGTATATATTTATTTGCTCCGAGAGAGAGCGCGCTTGCAAAAAGCACATCATTTGCTTACAATGAAATTCTTTTCCCATCAGTGGTCCCCTGTGCCACATATATATGTGTGAGAGTATGTGTGTGTGTATTGTACAGCCCTCGAGCGGCGTATAGCTGAATTCTTCATCGATAGTCGCGAAAATCCCTCTGCCTTCCGTGAAATATGTATAATAATAATAACGCACTAAGGTCGTGTGTGCATGTGTATCGTGTCAAAAGTCAACGTGAAATCAACACGTTCAATTCTGATCGCTCCAAAGCAGTAATGAGTCAACGTTCACATGCATATATACATGCATGAATGCATGATGTGTGTGTGGGTGTGTAAAGAAACCGCGTCGGTGTATGTGCTATGCTACAAAATATACACACACACACACACGCGTACACATAAATAGGCGCGCGTGCAAACAGGTACACGTATATTATATACACATAGTGTGAGCTTGTGCGCACACAAGCTCACAGGTGCAGTGTATGTATATAGGAGCTGCAGAGAGCGGGCGACGTACACAGAGGCTTGCAGATACGGCTCCGTATTAGCAATTCAAAACGAATGTCGCAACAGAGCTCGGGCACACGCGGGCTACATGTGCGCGCGCCTCCACGACAGTAAAGGGGGAGGCGAGCGAGCGACGACGACCGACGGTACAAAAGAAGGAAGGTGAAGGGGGGAAAAGACAGTTCGCGGAGAGAAAGAGATTCATGTATGAGCCGCTATCGCTGACAAAACATGCCAATATACTCAGCGAAACGGTGTCTACCAATCAGCCGGCTGTCAGTTTCGCTTCTCCGACAATTGGCCCGCGTAAAAATTTGCTGAAAGCGCCCAAGGAGGCGAGGGTGATTCTTTCTTTTGTCCTGCTACGGTCGCGGCGGATCAGCCTCCTGTCGTCGACGCATCCATAATTGCGCTCGTGTATACCAAAGTGTTTCCAGTCATTTTTCTCGCTTATTATTCATTTAATTGCCAGAGCTCTCGGAATAAGCCTCAACTATATTGTGTATTGTACAAGGTTCTCATACCGCTGTGAGCGCGTGATTATATAGGGATGATTTTCAGAAAACGTTAAGTTTTATTTAAATATTTAAACCAATTTTAGTCAAAAGTAAAATTATTTTTTTTAATTATGCACATAATCAATATAAAGTTTACAGTGTGTTTTTTCGGAATCAAATATCTTTATTTCAAAAAGTATTAATAATTATTATTTTGTTAACTATCTGGTTTTTTATATGTAATATAATTGGTTCTTCATTAATTTTAACTGGCCTTCGATTTGTTATAGAATGCATTTATTTATTTTCGTTAATATTTTATACGTTTTAGATGTCAAAAAGTTGATGTTTTAATTTTTATAGAATTTTTCAAACACTTTCAATCTTTCATGATTTTTTACGTGTGAATGGGTCGTCCGTGATAGATTGGAAAATCAAAAAATTCACCTTTTCTGAAAAATACCCATACACATTCTTTTTTATTTTCTGCGCAGCCTGTACACGTTTAACAACGTTTCCTCGGCTTGAGTC